>JBBPCY010000028.1:6871401-6885735 GCA_037974405.1 Brachyalestes nurse | reverse complement strand
CCTGGATTAAGTAGTGCTGTGAATGGAGATTTTCCATTGAAAAGGAAAGGGTAGTCCAAGACTAGGCTTAATCCCTGCCTGGGAAACCGACCCAAAAAGTTTAGTCCAGTTCATAACATATAATGCCACATTGTATGATTTTGCTCTAATAACAAAATCTCTATTTTTTCAAAACTATTGTTTTGTCTTTACTTGAAAACACCAGTGTTTCTTTAGCATGTGTTAACATTTTATCACAAAGGACATGAAACCTTTACCTTTTTTTGTGTGTTTAGATGTTCATCATTGAGAAGGTCGAGGGCGACTCTGTAACTCTGGATCAGTATGACATCTCTGGCTCCAAATACACTCCTGAGGGAGAAGTGTAAGTGCACGATAAAGAAATGAGCAATCATGATCACACACTCTCTCTCTCACATACACACACTTACCTTTACTCTTCCTTCCAGAACAAAGGGTGGCCTTCCAGTCAAGTGTGGACAGTATGATGGTCTGACTGAGCTGGCCACTATCTGTGCCCTGTGCAATGATTCCTCTCTGGACTACAATGAGGTCAGTACACCGTCCCATTTTCTCACCCGGTCTTACTTTTTTTTCGCACATCTCGATTTCTTTTTCTCTTTACTTTCTCACACCTTGTTTATTGTTTGTTATTAATGTTAAAGGGAACATATACTGCCTTTTTCTTGTGTTTCATTTTTTATGAACAAAGTACAGTCTGCAAATGTCCAACCTCTCTTTATCTCTGTGAAACTATATGTTCATATACTTTGTACTGATTGGGTGCGCCCTTGTGTGACTTATTGAAAAAGCAGTCTGGCCTGAAACACTGAATAAGTGGATATAATTCATTGATTTACATGACATCACAAAACAGTGACTTCACACTACACACTACATCAAACTCTTCGATTTATTTATGTATATATGTATATATTATGTGTATATAAGCCATGATACATGATACATGATACAAGATATTCATTATATTCCTATATCAGGCCCATTCCGTTCTGGTTGGATATGTTTTGTACTGTGATCTTTTCTCCTAGAAATCTGAACATTTATAATATGCACTCTTTCTGTGTGGCAGTCTAAGGGAATCTATGAGAAGGTGGGTGAGGCCACAGAGACTGCACTGTGTTGTCTGGTGGAGAAGATGAACGTGTTCAACACTGAGGTCCGTGGCCTGTCCAAGGTGGAGAGAGCCAATGCCTGTTGCTCTGTAAGTAAATGTATTGTAAACCTACCTCTCCTTATATCTACAGAAGGGGGCAGTACAACTATATCATTACCGTATTATGATAATCTTTTCTGAATGTATCGTGGGTATAGGCATGTATCATAAAGACACATTTAGACACTTTATAGAGAGTCTGTACAAAACAGTGTCCAGCAATTACACACACAATTACAGTAAGTATTCATTCTGCAGTTTTGTGTTATGATGTTATACTTGTGCATATCCCCAACCCTTAACCTACAGAGCTTATTCTAATGGTTTATCTGTTGTCATTGCAAGGTTTCCATTTGAATTCTCTGTTTGAAATCATCTATATCAGAAGTCAATAATGGTCCCTTCCCCGTCTCCTAGGTGATGAAGCAGCTTATGAAAAAGGAGTTCACTCTGGAGTTCTCTCGAGACAGGAAGTCCATGTCTGTCTACTGCTCCCCTGCCAAACCCTCCAAGGCTCCAATGGGAAACAAGATGTTTATCAAGGTCAGTGCTTCATTCTGCTCACATTTTCAATGAAAGCTTACTCATAACTTACTCTTAACAAAGGTGTATGCTTTACCTCTGAACAAATCCTATCTTCTCACAGGGTGCTCCCGAGGGTGTGATTGACAGGTGTACCTATGTGCGTGTGGGCACCAACCGTGTCCCCCTGACCGGCCCTGTTAAAGACAAGATCATGGCTGTGATTAAAGAGTGGGGCACTGGCCGGGACACCCTTCGCTGCCTGGCCCTCGCCACGCGGGACTCCCCACTGAAGAAGGAGGAGATGAACCTGGAAGACTCTACCAAGTTTGCTGAGTATGAGGTGAGAGACAGAGAGACAGAGAGAGAGAGATGGGAGTGCATTTGTAATGCATTTACATTGACCATCCAAAAAAGTTCGACCATGCAGAAGAACCTAGCCTAAACAATGGGACACCTATTCTAAAGCAGGGACATTCCGCAAATGTGGTGCCTCATCCAATCACAAACTGTCAGGAAAAAACATTCTCAACTTGCTTTTTCAGCCAGTAAATATGTATTTATGCACGAATCTGAAGTTCAACTGAAATTTAAAACTGTATGCTCTAATCCTCTGTCCTCCTCAGACCGACCTCACCTTTGTGGGCTGCGTTGGCATGTTGGATCCCCCTCGTAAGGAAGTCATGGGCTCCATCCAGCTGTGCAGAGCTGCTGGCATCCGGGTCATCATGATCACTGGTTAGAATCATCTTTTCTCTCCAAATTTCATCCTCATTAATCTCCCTTTTGACCACTTTATTTGTTATGTATTTCAAATGACCTGTGGTGGTGTTCCCACGTTCTCCATCTTCTCCCAGGTGATAATAAGGGCACTGCTGTTGCTATTTGCCGTCGTATTGGCATCTTTGGCGAGGATGAGGACGTGACTGGCCGTGCCTTCACAGGCCGTGAGTTTGATGACTTGCCCCTGGAGCAGCAGACAGAGGCCGTACGCAAGGCCTGCTGCTACGCCCGTGTAGAACCATCCCACAAGAGCAAGATCGTGGAATTCCTTCAGGGCTTTGATGAGATCACTGCTATGGTAAGAAAATCACAATCAAACATACAGGATCAAGTTAATACAGTATGACTTTGAATTAATAGAAATCTTCAAGCTGTTCATATAGAGCTTATCTCCCTATAATTTATTTAAAACATTAGAAACTGCTCATATATGTAAAAGACATAGTCTCCCGAAGATGAACCAGTCACTGTCTATTCAATGATCGTCGGTTATGTAAAGAAAAACTATCCTCCTCCTTTCCTTCCAAAAGACTGGCGATGGTGTGAACGATGCCCCTGCTTTGAAGAAAGCAGAGATTGGCATTGCCATGGGCTCTGGCACCGCTGTTGCCAAGTCAGCCTCGGAGATGGTCCTGGCCGACGACAACTTCTCCTCCATCGTGGCAGCTGTTGAGGAAGGCAGGGCCATTTACAACAACATGAAGCAGTTCATCCGCTACCTCATCTCCTCCAACGTGGGAGAGGTCGTCTGGTGAGCACCTTCACTGTTCTCTGTAGCCTGTAGTCTCAATTTTCTTTAGCTTTATCTTCACAATTTCATATACCTTCATTTCTCGTTCCCTCTCAGCATCTTCCTGACTGCTGCTCTTGGTCTGCCTGAGGCGCTGATCCCAGTACAGTTGCTGTGGGTTAACCTGGTCACTGATGGTCTTCCTGCCACAGCTTTGGGCTTCAACCCCCCTGACCTGGACATCATGGGCAAGGCACCCCGCTCCCCCAAAGAGCCACTCATCTCCGGCTGGTTGTTTTTCAGATACCTGGCCATTGGAGGTATGTTCATTTTCAATAAGTTAATGCAGTTTGGGTATGACATGTGTAGATGTACGATGGTATATGATGTATGATGGCGTGTATGAAGATGTGTAGATGGACAATGCACTGGTGCTGCATTAACAAAACAAGATGACTTGCGTTCTGGCCATCGTGCTTTTAATGTGTGTGGAGAAAAATCCCAAAAAAGAGGCGGTGTCCCACGTACCGGTGTTCCTTCATTTCTCCTCCATGCTCTTTGGATGTTGTGCGTTATCTCACATTGATAAATAGGTCATTTCATGCTGCATTTCGATTTGTTGATCAGTAAGCGTAGGGCATAGCAGCACACACTGGTCTTCATACATTTCTGTCAGAAAATAATCGCAGTCTGTCTTTAATCGCTGTGACGATGAGCGCCTTAATATCTCTCTTACAGTATAATGTAGGGCCACCATTTAGGAGCTATGACCAAAGACTTTTGCTTCACGATTGTCATATCAAATCTGGTACAGCCCAAAATCATACAATATATACCAGGCATAAGACCATGGTAACTTTACCATTAATAAAGTAATTAAATCATTTACTCATACTCATTTTTTCCCTCAGGTTACGTGGGGGCTGCTACTGTTGCCGCAGCTGCTTGGTGGTTCATCTACTCTGATGATGGTCCTATGGTGACCTTCTACCAGCTGGTGAGAGTCTGGAACCTCCACATAATCTCTAGAACTGTGTTTCCCAACCTTGGTCCTAGTACACCTGATCCAACTAATCAGCTCTTTTAATTATGGGTGCCTGAACCATTCGAGCACGCCCCCCCTAACTTTTCAAATTCATTTGTTTCGTCCCCCAACCTTTTCCCTCCAAGACTACAGCCAAGATGCATTAAAAATGCTTAAAGTGCCCATGTCTTTAACAAACACATACTGAGATGTTATGGGTGTGTTAAAGAAGGGAAGCAATAAGTGTTGCGAAACAGTGCTGTAGAATAACCACCACATATCTGTGCTACAAGCCTACAAGTCATTAAGAACTTGTTTATTAGCATACTTGGGTAGGACGACCAAGCACACTCAAATTCACCAAAACTGAGCAAGGTTGAAAACTGTGGCAACAAGACTGACAGAATAAATGTGGGATTTTTATATGATATCCTAGCTCATGGAGCATTGATATCAGAAGTATATTGCATACTTCATATATCCATGAGATTTGCAGGGTTCATCAACTTTTTTTAGCTATGTTTCTGATTGGTTGGTCACAGAATGCTTTTTTGTCCCCCAGTCTCACTTCATGCAGTGCACAGCTGATAACGAGGACTTTGATGGAATAGAGTGTGAGGTGTTTGAGTCAGCTCCCCCCATGACCATGGCCCTGTCCGTGCTGGTCACCATCGAGATGTGCAACGCCCTCAACAGGTCAGACTGCAAGAACTTCTCTGCTACTTAATACCAAACCTGCTGGACTCTGTTGTTAAATACAAAGAAAGTGAAATACTTCAGCTAGCAGAAATCTGTCTCGTTAGCAATATACACGCTATATTGGTCTATCCCATCAGCCCTCCAACATTATTCTCTTAACTACGTAGCATAGTTTCATATTTGTTGCTTTATAGTATATAGTAGTTACTGGATTATGTCACAATACCTAAGCAAAAAATTTAATGAGCTTAATGGATTATATGTGGATGTGTGTATTTAGCTTGTCAGAGAACCAGTCCCTGGTGCGAATGCCTCCCTGGAGCAATGTCTGGCTGATGGCAGCAATGTCCCTGTCCATGTCCCTGCACTTTATGATCATCTATGTTGATCCTCTGCCTGTAAGTGCCTCCACAAACACCATTAAATCTCTCTCCTACTGTTTCAATGTCACTGTTTTTCCTTTTCTCCAATTCTGGTCTATTTATCCATCTATCTCTCTGTCAATTTATCTAACTATCCATCTATCTGCCTATCTATCTCATCATCTCTAACCATCTATCCATCTTTCCGTTTCTATCTATCTCTCTGTCTATCTATCAATGTAGATGATTTTCAAGTTGACTCATCTGACTCTGGATCAGTGGATTGTGGTGGTGGAGCTTTCTTTCCCCGTCATCCTCATCGACGAGCTGCTCAAGTTCATCGCTCGCAACTACCTGGAACGTAAGTGAACAGGTCCTCATATAAAAACCAATAAAACATGATATCATGATTCTGATATCACATTAAACCATGTAACCACCTGATATATTTAAACTTTAAACACCTTTTGAAAGTTATCAGTTTCCCTTATTCAAGCAAATAATGATCAATTCCTTTTATTTACACATTATAATCCTGTCCCAGTTTGAAAACTACATATTCCTTTGAATACCTTTTTTCCCCTTTCTCTACTAAATTCTACCTGAGCTTTTCCACCCTTTAATTTGAACTACCTTACTCCTCTTTCCTATCCTCTCCTGTTTTCTGATCTACTGTTCCTCCTTCACTCCACCCTTCTTGACTTTATTCCAGACTAATCCTGTTCCCTTCTCGGTTCCTGTAACAAAGCAAGGTATCCCACCATCCTCCCCGTCTGTGCTTATTGCTTAGATACAAAGGTGTGAGTGATAACGTGCTGATTTTGGTGTGTCAATTTTTGGGTCTTGTGCTATGTGCTGTTATGGATGCTTTATTCTACTGCGCTCCATCAAATGTATGCTGAACAATATTTATTACTCATGTAGCGGTTAAAAAAATCTGGAATCCCATAACCTGTACAGGGCTGTCACCACTGGTTACACTGACTGTAATCATTTTATTTCAAATGCATACAATTTGTAGCTACAAACAGGCACATTTGTCAGATGAGCCTTTCTCAGTGATGCTCACAAATGTGATAGCACCCCCTTGTGGAGAATGCTCAGTCTAAACATGGCCTTATAATGAACATCAGACACCCTGTGTATAATTTTTATCATTCAAATGGCAAACTATTCACTTAGCGTCATTTTTTAAATCCACTTTAATCACCTCATCATGACAGCCCTAAGCCTTTATTCAACAGGTTCAGTGTGTGAGAGAACACACACAGTT
Source organism: Brachyalestes nurse (assembly GCA_037974405.1). Classification (NCBI taxonomy): domain Eukaryota; kingdom Metazoa; phylum Chordata; class Actinopteri; order Characiformes; family Alestidae; genus Brachyalestes; species Brachyalestes nurse. The sequence continues at coordinate 6,879,165 of JBBPCY010000028.1, read as the reverse complement.
AATCTGTTTCATGTGTAGCTTCCAGCACAGTTCTCTATACCGGAAAAAAACCCTTGCCTTGACACAGATATAATGAAGTCTACTGGGCAGACGCTGAAGTAAATGTCCTTTGGCCTGTATTATAAGTGTGTTTTGACGGTTTTCTGGAAGCATGGTGCTGGAAGCATGGTGCTGACTGCTTGTATTCCATCTTACAGAGAGAGATGAAAACTTGGTGTCTAAGAAATGGGACTAAATAAAAAAGCTGCTGATATGCAGGAATTCCGCGACGTGCTTAAATGACAGCGTGTGCTTCAACAACCTGCAACCAACCAGCCAGTCGTCCGACAGCACACATCATGTCAACACACCCCAAAGTGCCTCCTTCCCCAAAAAACCTTAATGAAATATTGAAAATATTTAAGAGTAAGTGTTGTGAATGTATTGCAATTCAAGTTAATATATAGAAATGGACATTGTAAACTGTTATCTAATATTCTATTGGTTCTATTCTTAAAAAAAAAAATAAAGATATATTTTAAAAAATTGAGATGACTCCTGTCTGTTTTTCCTAAAAGTGGTCAAATTCCGCTCTGGCGATTTGCAGAAAAAGGCCCCAATTTACAGAAATAGATTTCCACAGTTTTCCACTTACTTCAGATGCAGCTGATTAGCCTAGCTATGCTAGGAGTCCACATTTTGCTTCATTTTTGTTTTGCTAACAAAAACAATGAAATTCAGTTGACACACAAAAAAAGCAAATCATACTTCACTATATGGACAAAAGCATTGGAACACACCACTTAATTATTCAATACAGGTGGCCCCTTACCTTCAATGAACGTCAATCTTAATGCTCCAGCAAACCAAGATATTTTGGACAACACCATGCTTCCAGCTTTGTGGACACAGTTTGGGGAAGAACCTTTTCTATTCCAGCAGGACTGTGTCCCAGTACACAAAGCAAGCTCCATAAAGACATGACTGGAGAAATTCAGTGTCCAAGAACTTGACTGGCCACACAGAGCCCTGACCTCAACCCCATCCAGCACCTTTGGGATGAACTGGAACGAACTGGCCTTCTCAAACAATATCAGTATCTGACCTCATAAATGATCTACAGAATGAACTGGCACAAATTGCCCTCAGAGACTCCAAAATCTTGTGGAAAGTCTTCCAAGAAGAGTGGAATCAATAATAGCTGCAAAGGGGGGACCAGTCCCATATTAAAGTCTATTTATTTGAATGCTGGGTCATTAAAGTCCCTGTTGGTGTAATGGTCAGGCGTCCCAATAGTTTTGTACATACAGTGCATGTCTCCTAAACCACCGAAAGGTCTGCACCATCTTAATGAAGAGTTGGATGCAGTTTGAGTGGATGCAGTTGAAAGAAGACTGAAAAGATTTGGGTGACTATTGACTTCTTGCATTTGTTCACAGCTGCAGCTCTAAACCAAAGAAGGTTCCAAACATTGAGTGACTACCTCTGGGGTAACTGGTGAAATTGTGTCATTTACATTGTTTTGCAAATCTGTTCCTTTAAAACATGTACAGCAAACTACGCAGCGTTTAATTAGTGTTTGCTGACGTATTTAACACCATTAGTCATCATTTAAGTCACAGAAAGTCACTCGAAAGAAATTAATGTAGGACGCAGACACTTATCTAGAAAGATCCCATACTATAATTAAGTTCTTCTCTACAGAGCTCAATCAGGGAAATACTGGTTAGTGTAGACAACCTCAGAATCCAGTTTTGGGGGCAAAGGGAGAGTTTAATAAAATACATCTAACAGGAATGATAAAGTCCAGAGAAAACAAAACCAAACAGTCAATATTTTTGTGAAGCCATTTGCTAACGAACCGTTGTATGATTAATAAATCCCATGACTGCATACATAAGATAATGAATATTATGATACTGATCACATGATCAGCATATCCATCCCCACTGAGTTGCTGATATTAAATACTGCGCCGGGGTCCCTGACAGAGATGAAGACTAGTCTTAGACGAAGAGTGTTTTTGGTTAAAAATCTGCTCACCATACATGGTCACATAAAGGTATTCTTTTCTGGTCAAAAAAAAAAAACCATCATAAAAAATAAGCATACACGATGGCACTGCAGTGTCCAGTCTCTTATTTAGGGCAGTATTAGCCAACGCAGTGCCTGGACACGATTCGTTTGCCTGACCTAAGAGACTGATCCAAACATAAAATTTCCACAAATAGTATGGAAACTGGAATGTAATTTGATATCTAATACTTACATACTTTATACTACATAACATGTTCTTTCCCACTTTATGCTGGTGCACACTGCTGGAAAATGAACTGGTCCTCTTTGACAGTCAGTCAGTGTTTATGACTAGTAATTATAAAGACAGATAATTTGAGTGTTTTTCCAACCTAATCAGAAACTGATCTTTCAGGACAATAGCAGCATGGATGGCTCAGGCTGCAAACGTGTCACTTATTCTGCGTCCAGCAAGCATGACCATCTACTATAGCTTTACCAGTTTTAGGTAGCCACTAAAAGTTACACTTAAAATTAGAACTTTCCATACATGTACTTTCATATCCCCTTTTCTGTTATATCATGGCTACTTGGCAGATAATTTGTCAGGAAATACTAATAAACTTGTACTTCTTTGTGCTAAAAATTGTTCCTTGTGTATCTCATCACACAGATTTTATTTCTGGCCCTCACAGCTGTCCATACAGCTGCCAATGCAAATATTTTAAACTGTTCCACTCAGGGGGAATTCTAGACCCTCTCTTAAAGACCGTAACGTTACTTTTTAGCTTAAGTGAAGTGTGTTGAACCATCTGAGAAACAAGGATCAAGTTATCTCAGATCTCCTGTAATTCCCCTTTCAAACCTGAAAAACGGCACACAGAATGATTCATACAGAACTGCAATTAAATATTATAAAATACTTCATACTTTAAAATAGCAGCATTCGATTTGGTCCGAGACTTGAATGCCGATAAAACCTAGCTAGCGAAAACAAAAACAAACAAAAAACACCACCGTTCTAAAACAACTACTACTCATAATATGCATGTATGACTGGAGATGTTTCTGAACAGCCCAAAAAGCCCCAAATCTTTGCTTTCCAGTCATGTGATGAAGAGCAGGTGTGCATTAAAAACAAAATGCTGTTTTTTTTGTTACTCTAAGTCATATTTTCTCTTCTCACTTCTTTTCCCTGTTTATTCTTTGCCTGCTCACCCACATTAAAGGTTAGAGGGTTTTATTATTTATGTAGTTATTTCCCTTTGACAGATTCATACACATTAATGTGAAGAAAATGTTTGGCTTTTTGCATCATCGTTTCATTCTATAAGGATACCCCAAATTAATGACTACACAATGGCTCTTTTATTTGAAGTAAAATGAATATTTTTGCTGCATTCAATTCAATTGCACTGCATAGTAACAGTTGCTAAGTTAACTGACGTCTCTGATTGGGCAGACTTATAACGTTGCTGGTAAGTCTGTCTTAACAGAAGCCTTAAAATTACCCTGGCTGCTTTGTGTGTCTATTGCTTATGGCTTCAGGGTACTATGGGTACTATGGGAAATGTAGTGTCTGCAGTTAATTCAAACAGCCATGTTCGTTGGATGTAGTATAAATGGGCTGAAATGAAACCTTTATTTAAACTTGAGTTTTCCCCATGATAACTGTGTCTAGTGACATGCCCGATGTATGATATTTTGAAACTTTTCAAAAAAGTTTTGCATGACTAATTAATTAGTACTTTGAAGCTAAACTATGTGAGGGTCAGTGTGTTCAGACTGAAAACTCCCCTCCTCAATGTTCATTTTTCTCCTTGTGGTGAGTCGAAGTGAGTTGTGGCGAGGGTACATTCAAAAAAACGTATTAAGAAGAAACCCTATTAACATAGAAACAACATCATTCCCTGTTGTTGTGGATTCACAGCCATATTATCAGTCATTCAGTAGTATCAAACAATTTCTAAGAAAGTGTGGCACTTGTATTAAGAGTTTCTCACAGTCCTTGCAGTTTAGGCTGGTGACAGAAATAAAAAAAGGAATGCACATGTGCAAGAGGTTGACTGTTATATGTACTGAAAAAGAATTATGAGGGATTCTCATGATTAGAGATTCGTTGAAACATCTTACTACAGTTACTTGTTAACGCAATATCAAAAAAGACCTATTAATAATATTGCGAACTGTTATGAAAGCTTAAAATTCAAGTAAAACCAGATGTTAGTCCAGTTTCTGAAAATATTAAGCTTAGTCTTGCGTTATAAAATGTTTGTGTGAATCAGTGTGAGAGCAGTGTCCAATAAAAAGTTGGTAAGTCTCTTTGACCAGTTAAGCGTGATTCTGGTTCACCTCCCGTAACACAGGCTGTTCTTCCACTTTGACCCACAAAAAGGTCAGAATTTCCAGTTGGCTCACGTGGCACTGCTAGGCTGGTCACTGTCTACTTCAAGTCCTTCCCCGAGGATCTGCCTAACTTGGTTCAAAGATTCTGCTTGACGAATCTGCTCCAACTTCACCTGAGAACACATAGTATTAACACTGTCATTCAAGAAAGATTTCTATCTTGTATCACAACGCAACACAGAAAATTGTGTCAAATGTCACTTCTTGGCCCACAGTCTCCAATTACCAGAGGGAAACTCTTTATTACCTTCAACACCTTCAGATGAGGCCTAAGAATTATGACATTATAAAAATACATAACTTATATGTATTTATATGTTAGTTAATCTAATATTTAATTTGAAGAGACCGATATTAAGGCAAATCTGAGTGTGAAAACTGAATCCCTGTATGTAACCAGTGTTGTGTGTGTGCTGGTTATCCTACGTAAGGACACAGGCTTTAAACAGAATCAGAGCTGGTGTACCTGCAGTGACTGTGACAGCTGCACAAAGTCCCTCTGCACAGCCTGACTGGTGTCCAGCTGAGATCGCAGACTGATCAATTGACTTCGCAGCTCTAAACACTGCTGCTGAAGAACCGTCTGAAAGGGAGAGAGAGAGAGCGAGAGACAGGGAAAGAGAAAGAATCATAATTTGGAGAAAATGGTGGGGTCTATACAAGCACATGTTCAGTTGTTCCCTTTCCAAAAACTTGTATACACAGTGGTTCAGTCTTACCTTGTCATGGCTCTGTGTCTTGCTGTCTCTTTGTAGATGTGAAAGCGCCACCCGCAGGCCTTGCAGCTCAGTGCGACACTCCTGCAGGTCACTTTCCAACTACACACATAAAATTACAGATGCACGCATGTTTAAAAATACAATCGTTCCACTTTTCTTATTAAATAAGATGAAATAAATAAGACTCTGCTACAACTTAACTACGCTGTAGGCATGTCACTTTTGCTTTCATATATGCATTGTTTTATATGTCTTAGTTAATATAACCAGATCCTATTCTCTTCACAGGTCGCATGTACTGTCATGACATAAAAGAATCTGAAGAATCTGTCATGACAATTATCTGCAACTGTAATGTTTATTGCATGGTTTTGTCAATGTTATGTAGCAGGCTTGAAGTAAATACAATGAACTAAGCCTATTGCTGTGCTATCACCCGGCATAATTTACTGTTTTCCTCACTCCAGCATATCCACTTGAACTCAGATTAAACACCAGAAGGTGCAGTGTAGTCAGGCCAATTATTTAAGCAGTCTAGGTATACCTGTTTCACAAATAATGCATAACATAAAAAAGGGCAGACATTTTCAGCACAACTAGTAACATGAGATGCTGTAACGTAAAATTAGAGTGAAATAAAATCATATTGGGTGTCTTTGTTTACACATACCTTTTCTTTTTCGCTTTGGATGCGGTCCGTCTCTGTTTTCAAGCTAGAGAGTTGAACTGAAAAACAAAAGAAAACAAACGCACTAAATCACAAATAGTCACAGCAGGTAAACCATGCCGGGCCCAAAATCTCGCTCTCAGAGACAATCTTTAGGCAGATGCTTACGCTTGAGCTTTAATCAGGTATGAGAACTTTCTGCCCAAGTCGAACTGGAACTGAACCTGAACCCAGTCAAGTTTTGAATCCAAAAGTGAACTGAGCTTAGTAAAATTCTGTACAAAAATGACCCAGGCTGACCCTACCAGATGGAAATGCAGGCTAAATCTTTCAAAAGCTGTAGGAATCATCCCAGTGTGAAATTTGAGCCTTATCACAGTTAAAAACATGTTCTTAAAATTAGTTTGGACAAATATTTTGTAAATAATATTTAGCTCAGGCTATCGCCTCTTGCATTCAGAATGCACAGTGCACCAGCAATAAACAAGGCAGTGTTTCCACTTACTAGTACCATTCTTCACACCTATATACATTTTAAATATATTCAACTCACCTTCTAAGACCTCTGAAAAGCAGAAAGAGGAAGAACATGGAGAGAAAACAGTAGTTACTATGGGCTGCAGTTTAAACACACAGCAGAAAAAAACACTGGATGAAGGAAATTAAGATGCAAAGGAAAAAAACTAACCGCTCATTTCCGTGCGCATGTCCAGCTGTTCCTTCAGGTTCACAATTTCAATACGCAGCCGCTCCTCAGAGTGTGCTGCCTGCGTAGAAACACACCAACTTAGCTCATCTCTCTGTCTCTCGTACTCCAAACTTCCCTCACCGCTCGCAAACACAAACACTGTTTGTTACCTGTATAAATAGAGTTGGGTGTTCTTCTCCTGCTGTACTGTTATCTTCCAACTCCTCTCCTTTCAGCCTGGACAGCTCACTGCACACTCTCTTCTGAGACAGAGACAGCTCCGTCTGCACAAGAGGAGGTGCAGTTATAACTCAAATCAGGGTTATACAATATATTGTTTCATTGCTAGTGCAAAACTGACCTTTGTAACAATGACAGAAGAAATATTAATACGCCGAGAGCCTCCTGCCCAATTCTCAAACATTTTACAGGGATTTCTATGGTTTTACATATATTTGGGAGGAATTGGTAAAAAAAAAATTCTTTATTCATGTCACATTATTCAGGGTAGAGCTGTCACAGTTACTCAGTTAACAAAATTCATCAACTAAAATGTATATTTTTTCTGCATGGGCTCAATAATTAACTGGACATTTGAATGACGAATTGGCAGATATTTCTAAAAACATGCTCTGAACAGCCTAAACTTTCTTCCACATAAGGAAGAGATGTTTGACTCACTTGTGACTCTCCACAATGGAGCTGTGTCTGATTGAATCTGTCACACTATTTAAATATAAGCTGAACAAGCACTTTTTCAAAATGGGTTTAGATAACATTTACTGTCATCTCTGTCTGTTCTGTTTTTACATTATGTTATTCTGTTTTATTTTGCCTTTTCTCCTTTAGTGGTTTGCGACTCGTGTCTGAGAAAAGTGCTGCAAAAATAAACTTTACTCACTTACTCATGTACTTACTTGAAAGACTGTTTGCTGCTCACTAAATAGGAGTGATGATCTGGAAGTGAGTTTGAAATCTACGTATTTAAAAAGCATTAATAAGCCATGTGTTTTCATCATTATTTTCAATAGTTGACTGAACACAGAGCTATGTAGTTTTTTATAATAATTTCAGTAATATAAATCTCTGTCTCATCTGACAGATTGTTTCACTGTTAAGTCTAATCAGTTAAACTGGCTACCTACTAGTCACAGTAAATGTCATTTTAAGATTTTAAATTCTCAAACGGGTCAGGAACCTCTAGTGTAATTGTAGTGTGGCACAATTATGTTGGGGTCTTAAATGTTATAATACAATGACAGCTCCACCCTAATGTGTTTTGAATACAT
>JBBPCY010000028.1:6852337-6871301 GCA_037974405.1 Brachyalestes nurse | reverse complement strand
CCCTGAATACAAATGCACAAAAATACCAACAGACACATATACAGAGACACACGCTGTCACTAACATCAAATAAAGGCAGCTCTCTCACTAAATCATGTAACCTTCACTCACCAGTCTGCTCTGTACAGCGTTCTGTGACTGGTTAAAGGACTTCTGCAGCTCCTTGAGGAGAGCCTCAGATGTCTGCACCTGGGACTGGAGCACTGCCACCTGGGTTAAACATTTACACCACATTAAAATCTTAAGACAAACAAACCAGTCTAAAATAACCTAAAAAATTAATGTTTCACTAACTGACATTGAATTCTTCTCCCCTTCACCTGCAAAGTTTTTTTGGGAGACTATAAACTCTCTTTCCCCAACAAGAATCCCCCTCTATAACATTCTCCTCCCGACACACTGTTCTAGGATGTTCTCCACTGTTCTATAAAGAACCTACATTATTAAAGCTTTAGTGTCTCATGACTGCAAACTACGGCTACAGGCTCAACATTAGACTTTACGTCCAGCTCTTTATTTCGCCTCGCTATAACTTCATATGGCCTAATTGATGGATGCAAACTCCAAGTTACGAAAGGTTCATTACAGTGGAATCAAGGGCTAAAAACGCTCTAGTGTCCTCCATTTCAGTCACTTTTTTTATTTGATCTTTGAACAATTTTACTTTCCCTTTCACTTTGTAACCACACAGAGTGACGTCTAGGGTTATTATGGCCTTAGAATAAGTATATTTTGCTTTCTGTCCTTTATGATCATAATATGCTTAAAGCACAGATACAATAATAATGATCATAATCATAATAATAATCATAATCATCACAAAATGGATGCAGCTCATGTCACAATCTTTACCTATTCTGGATATTTAGAGTAGGGTGAGATCTAACAGGTACAGCTCTAAACATTATGTAAGAATTTATTCTCAAAGATCACACATTGATGTTTTTTTGCCAAAAACAATTTTTCATTTTTACTTATGAGTCAAAAAGAATTAGGCATTGATTCTATTGTTTTAAACCATCTGTAGTCACTTCATAAACAATGCTTTTAATTGAAAACATCTCAACCGGCACATGGTGGGGGTTCATTTGATGCTTTAGAAAGATCTGTCCTAGGACTCTGATGACTGAGGCCTAAGGGGGGTTGCTGTCTTATGAGAGATGAATGGTTTTGAATGGTCTTTACCTGCTTCTGGGTTTCTGTGTTCTGTGTGTCCAGTTCTTTCTCAAGTTGTGCCTTCTGCTCTCTCAGCTGGGTTAATTCTCCCTGTAGTTCAGCCACCTGACAAGACGGGGCAACCACAGTTAAACAAGTGTCACTGTACTGACATTTTTTCACTTAATTACAAGTAGGGGAACTAGTCAATGGGCAAGAAGACCTGTTCAATTCTAGATGGACTGCTATGTACAGTTATAAGCATCATCACATTTGCCAGGAATTCTGCAGTAACTTGTCCATTTAACAGTAATAATGAAGTCTCACTCAGAAGTGCAGAGCCAAAGGTGGATAAATTTTGCCACAACAACAGCCTGGACCTCAAGGTTAATTAAACAAAAGGTTCGAAAACAGACTTCCACCGAAGATAAAAAAAATAAAACAAAAGAAAAAACACCACACCAGTGAGTGTTGAGTCAGCAATAAAGACTGCTAGTTGCTTCACTACAGTCTGCACTGTATGTGGAAGTGGAGCATGATCAGACCTCAGCAACAGTCCAGTATGGCTCCCAAATTAAAATGGCCATGCTGTAGACAGTCCTTGCATACACTGCTAAGCAGTAGGCACTGCGCTACAAACACACACACAGTTATTTGTATATGTTTTATCCAAACATACTGACCATTTTTTCTGGAAGACCTTCAATATATAGTTGTATGGTGTTAATTTTTAAACAAATGTAGAAATGTTATACTTCATTTAGTTTAATATACTGGAAATAACTCAACAAATGTGTGATAATCTCTGCACAAACCAGTTCAAATGAGAAAATGACTGTAAGTAGCTGTATTCTCTGTAGAGGACGTTTACCTCCTTTCACATGGAAACAAATAATATGCCCAATATACATTTATATGAGTGAGTGAGTGAGTGAGTGATTGAGAGAGAGAGAGAGAGAGAGAGAGAGAGAGACTTCCTATAGCATTACTTTTTAGGATGCCTTTTGAAAAAAACAGCTCAGTACTGAAACAAATGGCCCCAAACATATCCAGGCCTACAGCTATTGTATTGCACTGACCTGTGCTTGGAGAGCATCCCAGTCTGCATGTGTGACCAGTCTATGCCCTGGTGGAGGTAAGTAAATGACTTCAGGCACCAGTGTTCCTGTGGAAACCAGAGAGGCTGTGTCATCTTGAGGGGGTGGGCGTCTGGACATGGAAGGTGTGTCCAAGGAGAAGGAGGAAAGGGAAGCGGAGTCGCAGTGTTGGGTGTAAAATCCTTCCATATGGAGCCCTGTGCTCTCAGTGCCTGACGGCTCAACCACCAGCTCCTGTGGTTCACCGTCCCCTGCCACAGGCTCAGAATCAGCACCATTAGAGGAAGGAGATTCACACTGGAGTTTCTCACTAGGTGGGGAAGCCCCCTCCATTCTTCCCTTCTTTATGCTGTCCTGCAACATAAAGAAAAACATGCAGAGAAAACATGCTGAAGTGTAAAAGGAGGAGAAAAAGGCTAAAACTAGAGTCACGAGAGACATTTGCTGTTCAAAATGCCTTGTGAAATGGACATGACCAAGAAGCGTCCAGAAATCAGTTTAAATTGGGCAATATTTCCAAAGTAGCCTGAAAAGCTGCAGCATCACATCTTCAGGGTGTAGTACATTAATATTTATACACTTAAAAATAGAACAGAACTAAAGGTGTGAACTGAATGAGGATTTTCCCCCCCCATTTTGTTTCAAAGTGACATTTCAAAGCTTCCTTCATGTCAGACCCTGCAAAACAAGCACGCAAACACACCTTGCTATCTGGAGTGAACCCTGCTCTCCTAAAATGAGCACGCTCTGATTGTAGTGTAGATATTCTGGCCTCATACTGTGCCACTGTCTCTGAGAAAACAAAAGATGGAAGAAGAAAGGGCGTATTCAATCACATTTCTGATTAGTGTAAGTTCTGTATTATCTGTTGCACTTTTTTACCAGCAACTGTAGCTGTGTTTCTCGATTAAGCAAGCTTTCTAACCACAGCAGAACAACAACGACAAAGAAGTGATTTACATACTTCATCCTATCTTCCCTTTCACTTTCTGTTCCTCTCCTCACCTCTGAGAGCCTCTTGAAGTGACTGGATCTCCTGGTCACAGTGTCTCTGCAGTTCTTCCAGCTCCTCCTGTTTACTTTGCTCGCAGATCGTCGCCACGCCCTGCCAATGCTCCAGTTGGGCTCGGCACTCGACTAGCTGTGTCTTCAGACTCTCTTCAGCTTCAGACAGACCTTATGGAAAAATTAAAACTTTAGCTGACCTTCTCCATGTAACTCCCTTTTAATCTTTTACTTACACAACAAAAGCATAAGCACTACCCATGAGGTCAAAAGGAAGCATGTGGCATACACAGTACTGCTCAAAGTTCTTGAGCACTCTTTGTTTCTTTATATTTTGCTTCCAAAGAGCAAAATATGAGGAACTGTTCTCCAAGCTCCTTGAAGGACTTTCAAATGCTTTCATTTTCAGTCCCTAACACTGACCATTTTCAGAGAATTATTTTTTGTTTGTTAAGCCACACAGTGACCTACGTACGCATCGAGTATAACTAAAGACATCTAACTAAAGATCTGAACCAGTGAAGGAACAGGTGCAGGTGATTCCAGATGATCTGGTCTGTGATCAGTATACTGGTGAGCAGGAGTTCAAGACTTTTGCACAGTACTGTACATCCTTGCTAACTGACTAGGATAAAAAAAAACAGCAATTAAAGGTCTGGCACTGACAGTAACATAAGTTGTAGCTAACTGGTTGTTATGCCATAAACAAAACTAGTGAAACGAGTTCCATTACATGAAATTACTGGCTGATTAGAAAGTAATAAAGTTACACTTATTTCATTATGCCAGCGGTCCTGTTGTGTTACAGTAAATGGACAAAAGTATTAGGACACCTGACCATTACACCAACAGGGTCTTTAATTGCATTGCATTCAAATACTGAGACTTTAATATAGAGTTGGTCCCCCGTATCTGAGAGCATTTGTGCCCATTCATTTCTATAGTACATTTATGAGGTCAGGCACTGCTGTTGGACGAGAAGGCCTGGTTCGCAATCTCCGTTCCAGTTCATCCCAAAGGTGCTGGATGGGATTGAGGTCAGGACTCTGTGTGGGCCAGTCACGTTCTTCGACACCGAACTCATCCAACCATGTCTTTATGGACCTTGGGGCACAGTCATGCTGGAATAGTAAAGGTTCTTCCCCAAACTGTGTCCACAAAGTTGGAAGCATGGCGTTGTCCAAAATGACTTGGTATGCATTAGTATTACGTATCAATGGAAGTAAGGGGCCTGGCCCAAACCCCGAGACAAACAGTACTTTTGTCCATATAGCTGAAATGCTAGCAAAGTTACGTTAGTGTGTTTAAGTTACATACCAGCAGTATCGCCGTCCTCCTGGTCAGTCGAGGGCTTGTCCGTCACCTCCATGCTCTAAAACTCTTCCAACTGAATATTAGCTAGAACACTACATCCCAAAGACGTTTATTTCTAATGTTTGTCAACATGTAAGCTCGGCTGGAGCCGAAGGGAACAGTCCTCAGCCTGAATGCTCAGAGGAAACAACTTTCCCCGGTTTAACCCTGCGGATATTACGCAACCATCCTTCCTCAAAAACCTCACTGGAATAACTAAAAGCACAGAAACTGCCCTAAAAGCCCAAACTGAGTATATTTTCCCACTTCACCTCGGAGAAAATTGACTAAACTGAGCTACAAATAGATGCAGCAACAGCTCACAACTCACACAGGGAGGTAAAACGAAACACTGACAGTCTGTTACCTTGACAGCTGACGTAGCAGGGCTGGGTTCTGCGCATGCGTGAATGAACGGCTATTCGATTCTAAAGAGTCGACTCTGATTCTACTGTGCAAAATGATATGGGAATCAAATGAGTCGACTCGGAGAGTAGACAAAGGTAGACAAAAGTATTGGGACTTGATTGAATTCAGGCGTTTCAGTCGTGCCCATAGGCGTATAAAATCAGGCATACCAAGACATATGTTTCCAACTTTGTGGACACAGTTTAGGGAAGGCCCTTTTCTTTTCCAGCATGACTGTGTCCCAGTGCACAAAGCAAGGTCCATAAAAACATGACTGGATGAGTTCGGTGTAGAACATGACTGGCCCGCATAAACCCTTACCTTACGTTTGGAATTAACTGGAATGGAGATTGGAATGAGCCAGGCCTTCTCGTCCAACATCAGTGTCTGACCTCATTAATGCACTACAGAATGAATGGGCACAAATTCCCACAGAAACTACAAAATCTTGTGGAAAATCTTCCAAGAAGAGTGGAAGTTACTATAGCTGCAAAGGAGGACCAACTCCATATTAAAGTGTATGTGTTTGAATGCAATGTCATTAAAGTCCCTGTTGGTGTAATGGTCAGGCTTCCCAATACTTTGTCCTTACAGTGTATCTAAGGATCTGGCACGTGCAAAAAGGAACAACGTCAATTACATAATGCTCGATTAGGGTTGATGCTATGAATGGCTGGAGATCAGTGTTTCAGCTATACAGCTTTTTTTTTTTTTTTTACACATTCTACGTTTTATGTATTTAATACACATGATCTCCATGATCAAAGATTCAGGTATGATCAATTATTTTGGTCCTCTATCTTAGAAAAATGTAATTCCAGTATGGGACATAAACCATTCCATACATACATGTTTTTTTATTAGAGGCATTTCTTTGTAAAAGTCCACTATTAAGATTAGGACCAACCCTGAACCAACACATGTCTATTCAAGAATGACGGGCATCCAGCCATCAAATTCAGGGAGCACTACCAGGCTAGTGGGGGTCCCCATAATAACTTAAAAAGATAAAATTCCTGAGGTAAGAACCTTAGGGTACATACACAAACACATTGAAACAAAGTAAATGTTATTCTATTATCACAGAGAGCACACCAAGATTAGTCTTGGTAAAACCCTACATGAAAATTTCTAATAACAGTCCAACATTCTTGGACAGAACCCAAAACCCAGCTGGGGGGGGGGGGTCCTAAAGATTAAGTAGGAATATAGTCACAGGCTGGAAATGTGATAGGAAGCAGAAGGCTGTATGTCTCACTTATGCAAACAGTCAGCTCCCCCAGAGGAAATGCTGGAGAGACCTCAGATTTTTCGGATGACCCCATTCACCCAGCACTTCTAAACAAAGTTGACACCGGACGGGTAAGTCACGAAAAGATACAAAACTGATTAAATAGTATGTTTATTATTACAATTTGTTCCAAAAACTATGATAGACGAGTAAAAATGAAAGAAACACATACAAAATAGATCCAATTATGCTTGATAAAACTTGGCAAAGCTCGGAGCATCAGAAGTATCAGGAATGCTTTCAACACTGATCATTTCATTACTATCATTGGGTTAAAAACAGTGAGGTATACATTAAGCACAACATATGAATGGGTAACCTTCAAATACACACTACTGATGCACAAAACAGGGCCAGCAGGAAAGCATTCAGTCCAAATGCATGATGTGGCCTTTCACAAACTTTACAGCACATTTGGGTGGAGACCGTTATGAGCACAAACTACAAGAAAAAATAACAGTGCATGCCTTAGCTGGGACGGGTCCTAAGTGCGTACAGTGACGGTAAACCGAACCATGTTTTTGCTGGCTTTTAATAAACGTTCTCCCCAAAAACAATTGAAGGGTGCTGGTAAGGCATGATTTTTGAAGGGTGGCGCTGAAAAGCTGGAGTATGTATTACCGCTGGTCTTCTACAGTGCAGGAATGCTTAGTGGTGCATTAGTGGTTTCCTCCCTACTGCTCCTTCCTTGTTCTTTCCTCTTACATCCATCGATCCACTCATCTGTCAGATCTTCTCGTCTTCAGTTCATATCCTGATCGCCAACGCTTTGCCGGAGGTACTCCTCATAAAGCTCCCTCTGCAGACACATGGACACACAGTTAATAAAACCTCACAGGTATTCTCTCCTTATATTTCTCTACTAAAACTTCACTCATACACACGCTACCTTTTTAGACTTCACCACCTCCTGCACGTACTCCAGTTTTTCCTGCAACTGCCTCTTTTGTTTTCCTGAAAGAGTAGGCCTAGTGCTGCACAGAGAAGAGAAACGGATGAGTGTGAAACTGTAAAGCATGTGCCCTTCCACCCACCCTCACCAACCTACCCACACACTTTACTGACCGGGAGGAGAAGCGAGAGAGGATGAGGAAGATAAAGGAGAGGAGCACAAGGCCACCACAGATGTAGAGCTGCATTTCCACTGACCAGGTCTCAAATACCTTCACTATCGGAGACTACAAAAGGAGAAGAAACAGAGAAGAACACACAAAGTAAATAA
This sequence comes from Brachyalestes nurse, assembly GCA_037974405.1. NCBI lineage: Eukaryota > Metazoa > Chordata > Actinopteri > Characiformes > Alestidae > Brachyalestes > Brachyalestes nurse. The sequence continues at coordinate 6,863,770 of JBBPCY010000028.1, read as the reverse complement.
AGCCAGTTCCTTCACCAACGGCCTCTCTAATCCTAATCCAAACTCTGAAGTCCACAGAGAGAACATATAAACCTTCACAACTTATTCTTCTTGTCAAAAGAATGCGTCACATTCTCTAATGATAACCTCAAACAAAGGTATGTTTGGATTCCAATTGCTTTTAGTGCTAGGGTTAGGATGCCAACCCTAGAAGTGAATAGTCACCGAAATCTACTCTGTCAACACCCCCATCATGCTTTCTTCATTAATGTGGCAAGCCACTTCAGAAGTTGGAGCAGTGATCTAGAATTAATATGATGCCGACTATTATAGTTATAAACACAGAACTCTGATCTGAGATCAGTCCTTGACTGTGAATACTAGCCCTGGGGTGGTGTGAAACAGCTAAAGAGCTGTGACATTAATTTCTATAGCTCACCGTAAGTCATACTGTGCCACCTCAATAAAGAGCTGGGTGTAGTTTGAGCAGGTTGAGAGATGTTTTGGAGATGTATTTTATGCAACAATGGCTACTGATGATCTAGTATTCGCTACAACATGGCTAAATTAATGTCAATTTTGGGAACATCTTGGATGAGACCACAAAGAAGCTAAAAACACTGCGCACTTTTCAAGCACACTAGATTCAAATGCAACCAAATTACTTTGCACATAGGAACTTAAAATGTGTGTTGCCCACAGTTTTCAGTTACACAGTTCAGTTTCATTACTTGTTATCTGCATTCAGAGGTCCAGCTAAATAAGCTTCATGCACCAAACACATCTTGACCAGCTGACCATTAGCGGCAAGGAGGAAATGGTTGAAATTTGTTTGTCATGAATCATTCCTTTAAACCATGCAAAAGGGACCAGTACATGCACATATATACCCACCAGATACAACGAGAGGGTCTCTGTGCCATTAACGCCAAGTGCCAGATCCAGCACCTCTCTGGAGAGGCTGCCAATCACCAGAACAAACAGCATCAGTAAAGGAATGGTGAAGCCCAGCAGCCCCAGAACACAACCCTTACAGCGGGCCCGTCTGTTCTCCACGCTGCACTGCCTAAATGAGTGAAAGCACAAGGGACAGAGAGAGAGGAAGAATTGTAAGTCATCACATTTAATAGGTACTGCTGCTGCTGTCTACACTAAGGAATCTAACAGAGTAGAGATGTCCTGATCCAATCTGAAACCGGTCCAGTAACATTTTACTTAACATTCTGTTCCTTTAATAATGCTGCTTTGCCTCATCACACTCCATTTATGCTACTGTCAACCACCATCCAAACACGTTTGCAGCAGCAAAGAAAGTGTTCGCAAAGGGCGTGTTCAAGTTTGGTTTGATGAAAGCAAAGCCTAGTGCGATTGCTCTGTGCTGTTCATTAGAGTAAGTGAGAAGCCCTTTATGCAAAACCTGGGGGGTATTCCACAAAACTGGATTAAGGGAAGGTCTGGCTTATTTCAATGGAAAGTAAGGGAAAGAAAGCCAGACTTTCCCTTAATCCGGTTTCATGGAATACCCCTCTCCCCCTCCCTCTATCTCTGAAAACACGAGGCTAAAGTTGGTCATCTCGTAACTCGGCCTTTCCACCTTAAATACAGAAGTGGTTACATTACACTCTGCCCATGTCCTGTCTCTAAAATCACTTTATTTGAAAGGTACTAGCTTTGCACTTTTTTTTTTTACACAGTTGTTGATGCAAAAATGGACATAATACTTAAACTATTTAGATGATTCTCTTTCAAAAACACGAGGCAGGTGCCGTTCGAATACAGTGCCTGCCGGGGTACAGAGACAGCCATCCGCCGCTCGTGGAAGTAAACCAGAGATGCTGTGCATCGGCTACGATAAACTGGAATACGGAAGTAAATTGTTTAATCTTTGTATCACTATGAATGATATTGTTGCTGACTGTATATCTCTAAGATCATATTTGAGAAAACAAGGATTGTACCGTCGCTAGTGGCGCTAAACAGTGGCAGGACCCGTTCGTGTCTGCCTGTAGAGTGGCAGGTCTAGTGGCAGGTCCTGTTCAGATACAGTAGAGAGGCACCTACCAACCGCTCATGAAGTAAACCAGAGATTCTGTGCATCGGCTAGGATAAACTGGGATACGTAAATAAATTGATGACTTGTTTTATCTTTGTATGACTTCGAATATTGTTATTGTTGCTGATTGCATATCTTTAAGATCATATTTGAAAAAGCAATAATTGTACTGTCGCTAGTGGCGCTAAACAGTGACAGGACCCGTTCGGGTACAGTGCCTGCCAGTAGAGTAGACACATCTAAATGTTTTCTCCATTTTAGAAAAGCAGTAAGCCACTCGAGGCTGTGCGCTATTGAGATTCTTCCTTGCTTAGCAATTAACTTGAAATGAATCTTCCGCATTTGACAGGGGGAGCAAAATCTTGGCTAATCAACTACACAAGTGGTCATAAGTGTCACTCTATGCACTTACTAAAAAAAAAATAAGGCAATTCTCCCATAGCAACTAGCAGCCTGGCATATCTTAGCTCAAGTGTGCACAGCATGGTTGTATTATTATACAAAAACACCAGAACAGGTTCTGCCTCAACAAATACTCAATATAAAGGACTCTGATCAGGATTCGGGACAAAGACCTTGGCTCAGGACATCCCTAACTGAATGTGATACAGCTATTGCTGTGTTACCGGTCATTGCTGAGTGTGTCAGTTATGGCCTCAGAGATTAGCTCGCAGTCCTTCTCCAGTGAGTTGAGTGTGTTCTGCACTGTCTGGTTGATGGTCTTCTCTACGGCGCGGCACACATCCTCTATCTGATTGACACACCGGCTAGGCTGCGGACACAGAGTAAATTGTATTATATATACACTTGACAGATCCTTAGATATGATTCAAAAATTAAATGATGGTACACCCAGATAGATCACCTTTATATGAAACATTTGACTTCTAAATCACATCTATAGAGCTACAGAGAGATAAAGGCATTTAATTAAAAATAGTGATGTAAACTGTATTACTATAACAGACTGTCATGATGGTACCTTGTTGGGATTGGGGATATAAATGGTTGGCATGTCAAAACCACACTTGTTGAGTCCTGGACGTTTGCACAGCTCCTGCACAATCTGCATCATTACTCTCTGAAATAACCACAAATCTGGCATCAGATTACATAAAATTACCTGGTGGTAGGTTTCTATTAACACAATGAAGATGGGAGAAAAGGGGTGGGGGGGGGGACAGAAAATAGGGAATGGGAGAAGATAAAGAAAAAAAGAAAAAAAAAAAACCCAAAAAGAAACAAACCTGTCTGTCAGACTCCCCTCCTGCTTCATCAGCTTTGCTGAGGTAGAAGCGGAGGCGATCTCCATGCTTGTCGTTGAGCATCTCGACAATGTTTAGGGTGCGTTTGCACAGAGCCTGCCCCATAGGATCAAAGAAGACCAGGATCAAATCACATAAGTCACCTAGAGAGAAGAAAGGAGGCCATAAACTCGTCAAAGATCTTCAGCCAAAAAGGGGGATTCATGCAGTTACATTAGACAAGATGTGATACAAAGGCCCTGTTTACACATTAAAATGCATCCCATTTGTGGACGTTACCTGTATATGCATTTAAAATACAAGTGTAACCATTTGTGATCGGCATGTGATCAGATTGTGCTGTCCTGACCCTGTGGCAGTCAAACTTGCATTGCGATTGGATGTGTGCGCATATGTAAACAATGGGGCCAGCTTGGCTACATTCACGGATGTTAAAGCCAAGGATAAACAGACCCAGTTGGACAAGATGAACAGATTAAAACAGAAACACACAAAATCAACGCACCAAGCCAAAGGACAGCCTGGTCCACATCAAAGGGGTACTTCATATCTCCGTCCACCAGGCCAGGAGTGTCCACAAATGTCACCAAGCTGAAACGCTTCTGCCTCGAAGTGCAGATCTCAGTGCCAAGATACTCAGACACACCTGAGAGAGACAGAGACAAAGAGGGCAGAGTTAGAAATCATGCATTTTAGCACACAAAAAAAATTACAGGTACTTGTGGAACTGATCTGGTAACTAACCTTTAAACTCCTGAAGTGGTTTAAAGTGGGGATACAAGTGGAGGGTTGCATTACCCTAAATGAACAAGGGCAAGAGGTCAAAACAAACACAAGATGGCACCAATAAGCAACATTTTCTGCACACAAAACCCTGGACTGAATGTGATAAGAGCACTGCTAAAATCCCTCTCCAGTATTTACCGTAAGTGACTCCCTCTTTCGACCACTGGTGACAAAAGTGAAGCCCTGGGTCTCAATTGCAACTCCAGTCCTTTGGATGTGCTCCTCTATGTACCTTAAACAAAATGTGTGAATGAGAAACGGGCAACAAACGGGTGCACACAAGAGCATGGAAAAACACAAAATTGTTCATCCACCTGAAAAATAAAAGGTACAAAATTACTAATCTTTTCAAAATACCTTTACTTCTCCTGACATGTTATATACTTTTTGCCCACTTCATCAGAAACCCATGACTGTTAACATCTTTCAATACATTTAGACTGCAGGCTAGATGCTCGCATGGACTATTTGTATTCAGTAATTTATAAGCCCTTCTACAAGCAGCAGTTGCCAACACCGGTCCTGGAGTACTGTTGTTCAAATCAATTCCATTTGATTTATTTAGTGCTTTTTACAACCAATATTGCCACAGAGCCGCTTTACACAATCCAGTTCCGAGTCCCTTGTGAGCAAGCAAAAGGTGTCAGGTGTGGAGGAGGAACCCTCAGGAGGAACCAAGACTCAAAAGGAAGCCATCCTCCTCTGGTCGACCAGGACACTCAGGGAAAAAAAAAAAAGAGTCTCTACAGAGAAAAACAATGGAAGGCCTTCATGTACAGACTTGTACCTGTTCCCAACACACCTGTTGCAACTAAAGCACAGGCTCATCCTAGCTTCAAGGAAATTTATTACAGGGCAGACTCCAGAACCTGGGTTAGGAGAGCAGACTCCAGAACCAGGGTTGGGAGAGCAGACTCCAGAACCAGGGTTGGGAGAGCAGGGGGTCCAGAAAGTGTAAAGTGTCCATGTCATACGTGAACACACCACAGTACATAGTGTGAACAGCACTAAATTCTCTGCATTTAACCCATTCACCAAGAGAAGCAGCGGTGCAGCCAGGAACCTGACACCCAGGGAACAGTGTGTGGGAGCGGTATCTTGTTCAAGGGTACTACAGTGGTGCCACTGACAGTCCTGGGATTCAAACCTACAGCCCTCTGATTGCAGGGGCAACTCCCTAAGCCCCAGGCCACCAGCTGCCAAAAGTGCAAGTGTAAGTGCAAGGCATGCATTTCTAGCAAAGCGTAGGTTGAGTGGCGCAGGCGTAACCAGACGTACCAGTTGATGAAGGAGCTTTTTCCGGCTGAGTGGTTCCCCATCAGCATGACTGTAATCTTTTTGCGAGGGGGCAACAGGGTCACTCCAACAGACTGGGCTATTGTGATCAGACCTGAAGGACCAAAAAAACATGCAGGGGAATTAACAGCTGGGTCTTAATCTTCTTGTTCCTCTTACAGCAGCGATGATTTCACTCTGGAACAGAAACATCTGAGGAGCAACTGCATGATATGAAGGCAGGACTAAAACAGTACACAGATGGAGATAAAGCAGGTAAGCTATGACCATCAACATTGAACTTAATTACTTATTGCCTTCCTTGATGCATTCATTCTGTCTTCCTTTATGAATTCATTCATTCCTTCATGAGGGTAATTACAATAAAGATAGGACCATGAAAACTTCCTTCATTCATGCATTCCTTCCTTCCTTCATTCATTCCATGATTCCTTCCTTCCTTCCCTCCTTCATTCATTCATTCATTCATTCATTCATTCATTCATTCATTCATTCAAGACGGTAATTACAATAAAGGTAGGACCACCAACACCGAATTCCCTTCCTTCCTTCCTTTGTTCCTTCATTCATTCATTCATTCATTCATCACGGTAATTACAATAAAGCTCCTGGGTATTAAGGCTGGCCTGCTGAACGGCTTTATCTCTCAGAAAGGCTCAGTATGACAGTGTTCCCAGGTGAGTCCCGGGCTTGTGTGAGAGGTGGGGTTCTCACCGCTGTCCTGCTGGGTGTACATGTTGTGGCAGTCCCGCAGGATCCGCTCATCACAGGACACCGCGTCCGCGTTCGCCCCGCTACGACTCTTCACTTTCCCGGACATTTTCACCCCTCAGAACAACCGAAGACAGCAGATACACTGAGACTGTACTCTAAAAGACTCACGACCTTTTTCCTAAAACTACTTCCGAACCAGTTTAGCAAAGAAACGCTTGTAATTCCTGGGAGAAGTTTGAATCGCCCCGGTCTGGAGCAGAACGCCGGCCACGTCAACCGCTACTTGCAAAGCACTTCGGGAAATGTAGTTCTAAAATAGGGCATCGCTCTCCTCTGATTGGGTGAGACATTAGCCTCCGCCCCTTCCCTGCGACTCTATTATCAACAGGATGCGGTTAGACTCCATGTCCTATATTTAGCATGTGTTTTAACTTTGAAAAGTACAGAAACTTAAGCATTTCACTTAAACTATTTTTTATCCACTAGGTTCGATGTGGTTTCCTTAACACATCCACACTTATGCGCAACATGTACAATGTGTGTGTGTGTTTGTGTAAATGTATGTACGTGTAGGCCTATACACACACACACACACACACACACATTGGTTCTGCTGCTCCTCTCTTGTTCTGTCCACTTTGCTGCTGTCAATGCAAATTTCCCACCTGTGGGACCAATCTTATCTTACCTTGGTTTACACCCGATTTGCCAGTCTAAAAAGCAAAAAGCCACAAGAAATCTGATCCGATTTTCCAGTCAGATCTGTGCCACGTTAGTAGTGGTTTAAAATCGGATCTTTGGCTCAGTTTTATTCAGTTTTCAGGTTCATGTTTTTACTGTGTAGTTTTGCAATCATTTTCAGTAGATCTGAATTTACATCCTCTGTGTATTAAGGGTAGAACCAGTCTGCTAACATTATTTGCAGATCAGGTTTGTTCATGTTCTAGTTGCTGAAAGCGCCATAATGTAGTGAAAGTGTTCTTCCAGTTATTCATTACATATCAAGATCTAAGCCCTTAAATATAACCAATTCTCAGAGTTTTGTTTCTTTTCTCAGCAGATTCGCATGCATTATTATAGCCATTGCAGAAAATGTGACTACGATCTGACCCTACAAATCAGATTATCACTTGTAAATGGAAAAAAGTCTGTTGAAGAGACAGATCTGATCTATGCTGCAGTGAACAAAGCCTATAGGACCCCCGTTCTTATTGACGACCTGATGCCTCATTTAAAGGCCTCTCTAGTGTGAAATACTCCTTATAACTTTATCTTGAACAGGTGGGCCTAAATCACAGAATAGGTGGACATGTACTGGTTTTTGCAACACCATTAAAAAGGGCCATTCCAGCAGTTACATTCCATGTTTTCTGGGGAGTCAACAGAACACATCAGATTAAAAAAAGATTAAAAAGGGAGGTATGGTTAACTGACTGACATGGACCCATGAAGTATAGGAAACAAGTCACAATTTGTTTAGCTCACAGCATAGCACTATTTGGAGGTTGTAATTCTGCATGCACAGACAAGTACAAACTTGTACGTTATACATCTTGTATGCTTCATGTCTGTATGTGTTGGCGCTGTACAAGCTCTTGCAATATACAATGGGATTTATGTACTGCCTCTGACCTTACGAGTGACATTTAGACTAGTAATAATTTTATGTATTTGCAGTTTTTATTTGCGTTGGTGAAAAACTGAAAAAAGTTAACCAAGTCAGCATTTTTTCATCACATAATTTAATGTAAAGACCTTTGATTAATACAATAAACTTTAATGATTTAGCATTCAACTGAGTGCTTCTCAGTCACATGAGCCTTTTACATAGTGTTTCCTCTAACATGATTATGAGGTCTCTGTACATGCTGTTCAAAGTTAGACTGTATTTACATTTCTCATAGACAAACAAAGAAAAGGACAAACAAAAAGTACACAAAGTAGACAGAAAATCTCAATTACATTCTACAATCATTTTCAAAGCTCTAACTGATATGTCTTAATAAAACTCAAACGTGGATCATCTCCTGTATAACCTACAACTGATTATCTTCGATATCTTACGCATGTGGTCATCCTTTTGTTGGGATTCCTTTGTAACCTGTCGAATAAAAAAAATGAACTCGGAGAGTAATGCGTGTTTACCCCTTCACTACACCCCCCACAAAATATACAACAAAAAGTAACACATGCAGGCAAACAAAAACACACATATTGCACTTAGTCTCTCAACCCACTCCACACACATATAATAAAATGGATACCTCAAGTGGCAATTACCACACAATGTAATATCTGAGTAAAATATTTTGTTTGATCCAAGAATAATCACACTTGTATCACCTTGTTCTAAACCTAAATCTGTAGAGTAAAAAAAGAAACCAAACGCCACTGGACCTCAATGCTTGTCCCAGCCTTCTGAATTGCACTTAATGGGCTGGAAAGGAGAACACGTAAATTCCCAACAAGGTTTTGGAGATTAAGAGGCTGCAAAACAATCACAAATTCTCACATTCACAAATCTCCATTGCCAAGACTTTCCTCACTTCACCCTTGAAAGTAAAACTGGTGCATTAGGATATCAAAGTGGAGAAAAAGGTGCTCAATAGTAATGTAGATAGCATATATTAAAAAAAAAAGAAAGAAAAAAGGTGCATCATGCTGTTTCTGGGAAAGCTATAAGCTGGACAGAGAAAGAAGGTAAGCGCTTAAGACTTCAGTCCCAGCCATTGTCCTTAATCATGTGGGACAGTTCAATAATGTACTTTCCCTCCTTATACTTCTGACTCAACTCGAAAGCCTGCTCCTGCAAAGAGACAAATACAAAAAGTTGAAGAGATAAACCAGGTGTAGTAAGGTTTATCAATATCAAAAGGACAATTTTTTTTACACCTCGCTATCTTTTCTAATGGAAACCAATGTCAAGAACAAGACATCTGCATGCACATTAACTGTAATTCTGTGAATGTGTATTTTTCTGAGCCAAACCAATATAATACACAACTACATCTCTGCAGAATCAAGAAATTTTAATAAAACATAAAAAAATATATCACAGAATCCAAAATCACATTGACCAAGAAAATGTGGACCATCTCGTTATACAAGTTTTTCCTCACTGCATCTTTTTAGCAAAATGGGGCAGGGGTGAAAGAATGTGTGCTTACATATTTCCAGCCCAACGTTGTGTGGCAGTTCTCGCAGTAAATGTCAGCTACAGCATGAAGGCCCGTCAGCAACAGTCTCTCCTCAGCTGGACCACAGCCAACATTCACCCTGAAATGACAAAGGGGTACTTCAGTTTCTGTACAGGCTAGAGCTTGGCAATATGGCATAATTATGTCTTACTGAAGTATTGATACACAGTAGCCTTTATGATACTGCCCTTCTCTAAGAGTTGTTAAGTTAGAACAGACAAAAAACAACCTGTGGTGTTTGATTAAAAAAAAAACCTTCACCCTGCATACTGCAAAATATCAAATTAAACAGGAATAATTATGCTCTTTTGTAATGAAACATGCAATTACTCACTGCTTTTCAAGCAATGGCCATATGCACAATATGATCGGATACTGTGACACAGTTCATCAGAATAACAGGAAAAAAATCATTATATTGATCATACTCACACGGAGTTGAATAGATAGGCCCGTCCCTGGCTGCCTTGGAAAGACTGCAAAGTACAGGGAAAATTAAGTAACACATTTAGTCAACAATTTTTAGATGCCCCCTGAGCCCCCCAACACATCCTCGAACTTCACCTTGGAGATGAGGTCATCATGGTTGGCCAGATGTGCACGGCAGTGGACGCAGCTGTAGCGGCGGTGGCAGGAGTCCAGGTATGCCTGGAACGTTTTGGCTTTAGTCAGTTTCACCATGGCTGTAAAAAAAAAAAAAAACAAAACAAAGAGATGACAGGTCAAACTGTAGTCCAGGTTAGCAAATGGTCAAGAACTTGAGAGCAGGACTGACGTGACGTGCAAAAGAATCACAGTCAGAGTGAAATCACTGAGATAAGATGCACACACTTGACTTTATGGAAACAATGCTTGCTGTCATGGTATAAAAAGATTTAGGACTGAGAAATAAATCGTGGTTTCACATGCAAGCCTGATAAGAACACTTGAATAGCAGGCTGTGTGCAAGGCCTAATTTCAGTTGCATTTCCCTGTTCAATGATATACCAGGAAAAAAAGAAAAACAGCCGGCTGACCTACTTTGCTTGGCTGCTTTTGGTGCAGCACTTATCTGCTCCATATATGGTATATTAGCAAGAAGGGGAAACAGGGATTAGGCGGTATAAACTAACAACCTGAGCTGAGATAGGAGAGGATTTGTGGCAAATACTAACTCCTGCAAACCTGCTGTTAACGATTTTTTTTTTAAAAATCCCCTAGCTTGTGCTACTGTCCCCGAGGGCCTCAGCGCAATGCAAAGCAACTAATACAGACACAAAATAAGCAAACCGGGGGCTGGCAAATGTGATCTACAACCTAGAATTGAGTAGAAAAGGTGTTCAGCAAACAAGGCTCCACTAAAGACGTCCATGAGGTGGCACAGTTACGGTTGAGGAGCCAAACAAAACGAGCAAATATTTATAACTGGGACTCACCTGAATGTACTTTCGGTTATTCACAAGTTGTAGAGTTGCAGGGATGTCCCCAGAAGAAGATCACGATCAACGGAAAGGCATGAGAAGTGTATTTTCTTGGGGGAAACGCTAAAATAGTCCAAGAGAGCAAGCTAACAAGCAAACGTGGTGCTAGCAAGCAGAGCACTCAACCAAACAAAACAAGCACTGCTGCTTCTCCTGCTGGTCTCTTCCCTCCTTTTTTAAACCGCCTCTGTCTTCCACCTCGTCCTCAAGACTTTATTTCAACGAGAAGCTGAAAATAAAGTCCCCCCAAAACTGCTACATGTGCCTGCAAGCGATAAAATGCTGAGTTTGTTTACTGTCTCCAGACGAACTACTTTCACGTCATTCGAAAAAAACAAACAAACAAACCACAGAGGACCAATCAGAGTCTAAAGCGGGACTTCAGGGATGTGGGTCAGCCAATCAGGCGCAACCTCACAGATAGGCTTTGTTTTGCTTTAGTATTCGATCGTTAAATCCGGAAAAACATCGAAATGTATCCGTAATTTGCCCCATAACATGATGTTTTCACTTTAAAAATGCTTTATTAGTCGTAGTTTTATTGTTTGCTACAAAATGCTGTGGAGAAAGTATTTTGTGTTCATATTACTCCTGTTTTCGCAGTCATGTTATTTAGCTTGTGTTGCTTGCTGGTAAAGCTTATATATGTATATACACACATTTTATTTATTTATATATGTGTG
>JBBPCY010000028.1:6834536-6852237 GCA_037974405.1 Brachyalestes nurse | reverse complement strand
GAGGAAGAGAGGAGAGGCACAGAATCCATGTTGCTTGAGGTCCAGTGTAAAGTTTCCACAGTCAGTGATGGTTTGGGCTGCCATGTCATCTGCTGGTGCTGGTCCACTGTTTTCTGAGGTCCAAGGTCAACACACCTGCACACAGTGCCAAAGTTAACAAAGCTACCAAAAATCCTTTCTTTGTATTGGTCTTAAGTAGTAGTAATTTTCTGAGATACTGAATTGGGGTTTTCAGTCTGTGTGGAATGAATGTATATATTATACAAGTTTCACCTCTTGAATGGAATTAGTAAAATAAATCAACTTTTGAAGATATTCTAATTTTATGACCAGCACCTGTATAAACTGTGGCAAGATAGTGACCATAAAAAACAAACTTATAGGGGTTGGGAGAAACAGTAGCTATATTAAATATTTAATATAAAAAAGTTAATAATTTTCCAAGTCTAAATATGTACACATCATCAAGAGCACGGGTCTTCAAGCCACTCCCTAGGGCCCCCTCATATTGTCCGGGCAGAGCTCTCCATAGCGGCAGGCAGCACATCCCTATGGCCCCAGGTGGTGCCCAGGCATCCGCCAGCAGAAGCATGTAGGCATTGGAAAGTCACTGTTCTCAGTCACGGCCACAATCTCTCCTGACCAGCCTCCCCCCAGGGCAGGGCAGGCTAGTCCTATTCAGCACAGTGGAGAGCAGGAGATGGCGGAGCGGTGACTGCGTGGCTGGCAGCGGGAGCATCCATCACACCAGCCGTCCCATGAGTGTGGTGGAGCTGTAGAGGTCTAGAGAGCAGCAGGAGGGTGGGGACTCCTGTGGCCCGCAACTGAGCACCTCTGAAGACTCCGTACCAGCCACGTCTTTGGCAAGGATGCAGGGAACTGGAGCTGAGGGCGTGGTCTTCTCAGGAAACAGTATCCCTCCTCTCACAGGGGCTCCACACAGCAGCAGCAGGAGCCAGGGCCCGGTTACTTTCAGCCCTCTGCAAAGTGACACTAAATCGGCACTAAATACACTATCCCAGCTCTGGGGCAGGTCCACAGTTTCCCTGTTTTACCAGACTGGGAAATGGAGGTCCCCTCAACCTCACATTATGCATTGTGAGCTACATTGGACCAAAAACTGTCTGGTGGGTACCTGAAGACCAGTTTGAAGATGACTGCTCTGTAGAGAACACACCTAAATATGGCATTTTTCATTTTAGTGCACAATTTCTATTCATTTTGTAAGTTTAACATGCTCGAAAAAAATTAAATGTGGTGTGTATATGTGCCATGACTTCTGCACAGATCATGTTTTTCCTGATTTATTCTGTTTTTTCAATCAGCAATTTTGCATACCTGTTTAACTGGATTTTCTGTAGTCCTCTATATTAACTTTTATTTACAGTTAAAGAGCTCTTATAAATGGACCAGGGCATATCATTAACAACCATACATCCATTGTGTTATCATTTGTCAAAAAAAATTGTATTTTACGTATTATATCATGATGTGGCCCCTTATAGTCACGTGTGAACATATCACTGCACAGTGTGAACAGTGTTAAATTCTTTCTCTGCATTTAACCCATTCATCAAGTGAAGTTGTGGGCTGCCACCAACGTGGGGCGTCCAGGGAGAAGTGGGGGGACGGTACCTTGCTGAAGGGTACCTCAGTGTTGACACTACCAGTGCTGGGATTCAAACCCACAACTTTCTGATTACAGGGGCAATGCACTAACTACTAGGCCACCAGCTGCCCCAAAGTTTTCATTACTGAGCCAGAAACACTTGTAAATAATGTAGCTTGTTAATGTGTGGCTTTTTCCATTCTGTTAAGACCAGTCCAGTGCAGTAAAACTTTATGTAGCGCACATTTTCACCACCAACCTAATAAAGACAATTAGATCAAGTCTGACATTCTGAATAACATAAAACTGGGTGGTGACTGTCCACACAGACATCCAACACAAGCATGACAAATTCACCCTTGACAACTTACAGTATCAGGAATTTTATTTAATATATGTATATAATTCTGTTTCTTTGTTAATTGTTTAATTCATAATACCCATAAGCATGTACACAGACTATAACCATCCGCGGTTCGTATCTCAACATATCTACTCTTATCTTTAAATCATCTTTTAAAATAAGTCCTTATAAGATTAAGGGGGACAAAAATAGATTTCCAAAAGAGAGACAAGACAGCCAATTATTTTTCACACCCAAAGAGAGAAATGAGAAGAAAAAAATTTAAAACATACTAAAAAATTCCTTTTCAGTTCTTAAAAAAAAAAAAAACACAACTCACCAATATAACAACAGCAATAATTATAAGAACAGCTGTTAAAAGGACATTACTCACTTGTAGGCCTTGCAAATCATATACTGTTTTTTGTAAGAGTGTGTGTGTGTTTGTGTGTGAGAGAGTGTGTGAGAGAGAGTGTGTGAGAAAATGTGAGCTGTGTGTACGATTGTAGACAGTCCCCATGGTCCCATTTGTAAATAAGCATTACATCAGCAACAATACAGCATAATAGAAATGTCATTTTCCTTGGTAAATGATTCGTTTCCCTCAGGTCAGTGAGTGGTGTGGTGTCACCCCCCCAAGGGCAAGCGGAGAAGAGCAGCTCGAGGCTGAAACAGACAGACATGCAGGCACAAGACGCGGGCACGGATGCAGCTCTGCCGTCTGTGCCTTCCTGTCCCACAACGCACTAGCAAAGCAGAGGGGGGGGGGGTTGAAGAGAAAGACAGAGACAGAAGAAAGAAGAATGCCATATAGGAAAGAGGTGCAAGGAAAATAGATGCAACAGGACTGAAAAAGGGGGACCAAAAAGAAGAGACTGAAGAATGAGTTTTGTAACGGTTACATCTCTATCCCTCAAATTCTATAAAAAACACATAATTGCACCAAAAAAGGGCAAAAAAAAAGTTTGGTCATGAGACACAAAGTGCAGGTGCACAGATTGAGTACGAAATCTGTAGAAGAGTGCACTCATTTACTGAAAAAAGTGCTCTGAATTAACATCATTCAAATGTGTCAATCAACTGTACTGACATGAGCATTTTTGCCGAAAGGAGTAAACACTGAAAGAGTGACTGTGTTGATCTGACAGTTTATTCATGTGCAACCAACCCACACGTCTAAATTGTAAATTCAAAGCACCGTTTTTTCCCCCCAGTGTTATCAAGCCTGGCCTTCAAGCAAAAGAAATACACCCTGTTCCAGTCCAGTCTCTCCATTCCACTCCCCCTGAGCATGCTTTCCTCATCCAAGACCAGCCAAAAGCATCTGTTCCATTGGGTAAGGATGTTTGTCATTTGCACAGAAAAAATTAGTAACAGTTTTACAAAGGGGGTGGGACAATTAGCAATTACACCTGTGATGTGGCACATGCAAAAGTCAGCCTATCACAGACTACATAAACACAAGGTCAACCAATCACAGGCAAGAGAGGCATGAGGTCAGCAAGCCCTGTGGAAAAGCCCTTTCAAGAAGTCTGACATCACGTAAGGGAGGGGGATGACCATGTGCTATGGCTCTGAAAACGTTCAGCTTGGCTATGTTACCTCAACCCAGAAAGAGTGAGGAGAAAGGGAGGAGGAATTGGAATGATGTGGAAGAAGGAACGAATAAATTGCACGAGAAATGAAAGCATTGGGGAGCAGTATTTGAAAGAGCACAAAAAAAAGAAAAAGAGGGGGAGACCATGGCAACAGTAGCCACAGACATAGTAACCAATGACAACCATTGTTAAGAGCAACACAACAGAAAAAGAAAAACTCCACGCTAAGCATAAACGGAGTGAGGAAGCACAAAGACAGATGGACAGAGGACAGACGACAGAAAGAGAAGAGAGAAAGAGAGAGATGCAGCATGAGGAATGTGAGTAGGACATCTGAGTTTTGATGATACTGATGGCTTCATTTTCCAAAAGCACTGGCGAGAAAGCATCTCAAATCCTAACGGCGGAAATCGGATACTGTACAGTAGGTAAAGCAGGAGACAATATCATAGCTCCTGCTCTTTCTTCCCTTCACCCAGCCTGGACGTTTCTCCATTTCCATATTCAACCAATTGGCTAGCAAGACACATATCACAATCTGAGCAAGACCTCTTTGACGAAAGCCAATAAAGAGAAAAAAGTAATCAAACTAGTCACATATAATGTATTTCGTCTTTAAAAAAAAGAAGAAAAAAAATATATAAACGACATTTTTTTGGATACTCAAATATAAATTCCCTACATACAAAACACATTTTGTAACTGATCATAACGTTCAAATTACAGTGTACAAACAGATCTGACATATAATATTCAAACGGAACGTCAAAAAATCCCAAAGACAAAACAAAAGAAGCCACCCATATTAATATGTACACACCCAGCCAGAGCCCATAATAACCATGCGCTCACTCTCTCTCCCTCTTTTACTTTCTCCGTTCAAGGGCAATACACAGAACCATAAGAGGAGAAATGTAAAGGGATGGAGAAAGGGGCGAGAGTGGAAGGGCGTGAGAAAGAGAGAGAAAGCGAGCGAGCGAGCAGGGATGAAGGATCAGAGGCTGTGCGCAGCAAGGAGTGAGATTGTGAGTAACAGCCCCATTCGATGGCATTAACATAGCAAGTTAAGACACCCAAACCAGCGCACAGCCGCCCAAGCAAGAGAGATGGAGAAAGAAAAGAAATGCTCAAGTTTTCAAGGTACATTTTTGTCTTTTTTTCTGGATACCATATATGTATGTATATCTTTTGTAGCTTGTTTGGAGTTATCTTGTCTTCGGCCATCATGTGGCTCTGTCATTCTCCAGGAGAGCTAATGAAAAAGGAGACAAACAGACAGCAGTGAAGAAGGAGGATACATAAAATAATCAGAGATTTAGAAGCTTCAGGTGCTGCTTGCCCCTCATCTAAATGTGGATAACATAGTTTCAGTTTCTGAGGACAGGCTGCGATTGATGCAGCATTTACAGTGGTCTGGCACAGAAATGCAACAGAGTGGATCACATTGGTTAGAGTAGTGGATAACATCACTGCTTTCAGGCAGGAGAGTGAGGTTCGATTCCAAAGCTAGGTGACCCACCACACTACACCAATAAGAGTTATTGGGCAAGACTCCTTACATTTACCTACATCAAAAATGACGAAATTGCTTTGGAAAACGCATCTACCAAACATTCATTTTCAATGGGAACTTTTCATCAGGCACGGTCGTATGTCAGAACTGAGATCAAAGAAGCTGAGCAAAGTGCAAATGTATCTGGACAATGTGAAGTATGAGCCCAGTCTTGAAGCAGGAGATGGTTGCATGTTTCCTGTCAGCAGATCAGTTTATGAAGCATTTGTATTGCTTTTTAAAGGTTCCTGTGCAACACAGAAACAGCCAAAACAATGAAACCTTACTGTTTTGATTCCAGTATTCAATCTCACAACACTAATATGCAGCCATTTGAGGAACTGAGTAATGCACTCATGTCAGTCGCTCCACTGGATCAGTGTAAATGCAGAGTAAGCAATGATGGCTGACTGATTTTGCACCAAACAAGCAATCTGTTATTTCATTCTTTTCATTTTGTCATATATAGATTGTAATTTTATGATGTAAATAAAGTGAGCCGAGTGCACTCATGCTGCATCTTTTATTAATCTACAGTTCTTTACAGTTAAAATCGTAATTTTAAAATTTTGTACATTTAAAAGTTTAACCTGTTAAAGAGCAAAAAAATAAATGGTGCAGTCAGTGAAGGTGTGTAGTCACGTTAGCTTTCCAAAAAGGAAATCATAACAATCGTCCTTGCTATGAATGCTATGTCCCAAGTTGCAGAATAAGGCCTCTTCCACTTTTTCGGACGTTCGTGGCGCGAGGTGAGCGCCGACCGCTTTTCTGCTCATTGGAGCAAATCAAAGCCTCATGAGCAATTAGCACCTGCGTTCGGTTGGCTGCGCATTCGGGTGGCATCAAAAAAACTTCTTGCTGTCAATTTCTGCTGAAATCCCGGCAAACGCAAAGAAAACGTTTCGGTGGACATTCTGGAGGACCGAATATGTCCCATGATTCTATAAAATAATTCCCCAGAAAAGTCACGGTTCAGAGTTCTCGTGAATGTTCTCCTGTTTTTCGTTTTGTTCTTTTTAAATCCCTGTATTTTTATTACTGTAAATTAAGGAAAAAATTTTGCTTATACAAAAAAAAAAAAAAAAACTACAGCGCATACCAAAGGAAACGCACTTGCACAAATTACAGTACAGTCTATACAGGGGTAACATCGGTATTTATATTCTAACACTGCAGGAGACCTGCTGTCAGTGTACACTGTACAATACGGATACATCTTTAAGGGTAATGTATTAAGACATCAAAATTAAACTGTTTTGGGAGCATATTTGGGGGCTTATTTAGGGTTTACACTACAATAATAGGCAATATGTAACTATTATATATAAATACACACAGATTTTAATCTGTTTTTATTATAATAATAAATTATACATTATTATTATTATTATTATATATTAAGGTTAATATCGTTGGATATTATATATTATTGCCGTATTATTATTATCATGAACTACAACAATCAACTTGTAGACGTATGAAAATGTTTAAATCTTCGCATGTCTTAAAAAAATCCCCAAAAAACGTTCATTTGACCTGACGTGCAGTATGATTCTGAACCCAGTATCGGTGGCGATGTTTGTTCCTTTCCTGTCTATGATGCCTTATCAGGATAAATTTGTATAAAACAAGAAGGTCACCGCTTAGTTTTAACAAAGAATAGGGCTCCACAATTTTTATTGCAGAACTATTCACAAAGACGACCCACATGTAAACACTTTGGACTGAATAATTACTGTCCCCAGAGGCAAATACACGGAACTACACATTGGGCTGCAGGCTGGCGTTAAACAGCATCAGACGAACACCAGTATAACGCCCTCACTGAAATCCATCAGGCGCAGCTACAAAACGTAACAAAAACGCGAATGACGTTCAGAGCGCGTTCACTTATCTAAGATTTGAACGTCCGTGTGGACGAGGCCTGAGTGTGTTATCCTTTCCTTCACTCAGTTACTAGCTGGCCAGTAGAGGTCTCCGTAATCTTGGTAGAGGCTTCAGTCTGCAGGGACATATGTCTGGTGTGTGTGGTTTGTGCGTTTTATGTGCTGTGTGTGGGTGTGTTTTTGTTTACCTTGCTTCCCTCAGGAACCTTGGTAGTTAGCCTGGAATCGTGCTGTCTCCTCAAAGATGAGCTCCTTCAGCTTCTCTTTAGGAAGGTCATCTAGCTCCATGTTGAAGGTGAATGGCTCCTCTGCCACCGGCTACAAACACACCAATAAACTAAATGAACCACTCAAAACTGGAATATGCTTAGTTTAACAAAAGCCTATTTATTACTTGCATTACACTCCGAATGAAAACTCTGTGAATCTGATTTATTAACAATCAAATTTATACCTAGAACTTACATAAAATATCAACAGGATGTATTCACACTCAACTGATTCACCATGACTGCAGCCTTGAGTGGAAAATTATGAAGAAAACCAACTCAGCTGGAGTGGCTTAACTGAGTATTAGAACAGCAGTGATCTGACAATTTGATATTAAGCAGCTCAAATGTAGAGAGCTTGTGTTAAATTCAATTCTTAACAGAGTGCAACTAAGGCCGGCATGCACAGCATTTTAGAGGCTTCCAATACTTACTGACAGTTCCAAACTACAGTTTAAATATTTTTTACAAGAATAAACTAAACTTACAAGAGTAATAGTTACATTTCATAATCGATTTTACTAAACTGTTTTGTTTCAGATGTTTGCTTTTCAATGATAAATGCTCAAGTTTTCCATTTGTACCTTCCTTCTTATGACAGAATTCGCAAAGATACAGAGAGACCCACACGACACAAAAGTATTGGGACGCCTGACCATTACACCACGAGGGGCTTTACCGACTTCACATTCAATTACATAGACTTTAATTTGGAGTTGGTCACCCCTTTGCAGCTATAAAAGGTTCCACTCTTCTTTTGGAGTGTTTATGTGGGAATCTGTGCCCATTCATTCTGTAGAGCATTTATGACATCAGGCACTGATGTTGGACGAGAAGGTCTGGCTCGCAGTCCATCTCCAGTCCAGTTCATTCTAAAGGTGCTGGATGAGGTTGAGGTCAGGGCTCTGTACCACAACAAACTTATCCAATCATGTGGACCTTGCTTTGATCACTGGGGCACAGTTATGCTGGAATAGAAATGGGCCTTCCCCAAACTCCACAAAATTGGAAACATGGCGGTGTCCAAAATGTCCTGGTCTGCTAAAGTATAAAGATTGCCCTTCACTGGAAGTAAGGGGCCTAGCCCAAACCCTGACGAACCAGTGTGTCACAATACTTTCTTCCATATAGTGTAGGCGCTGTAACATTGTGACAGACTGGATTTTTGCTCACTGAGCTAACAGTGATGATACAAAGTCAGTTTAAGATGTTTTTTTTCTTCAAATTGACTCAATACAGCACTGAAAAAAAGATAATAGCATCCTACCAGAATAAATCGTCTGGGACGAGGAAGAGGATCCTTAGAGAGCTTCTAAAGTTGCTTGTAAATTCTAGGGGTTTCATTAGGTGAGACATATGGGTAGGTGTTTGTACATGAACATGGGAGCAAGGCAGAGTAACACATACCTCATCAGTGGGGTCATAGTACTGCTCCAGATAAGGGTGGGCCAGTGCTTCTTCCACAGTTATGCGCTTGATGGGGTTAAAAGTCAACATGCGATCCAACAAATCCAGAGCTGAAAAAAGGGATAAGGCATGAGATTGAGGTTTGTTTCACAAACGGCAAAAAAAAATCCACAGGTCTTATTCTTTACACACATTTATGACCACTCCATATAAATGCATCCACACAGCATGATATACACAAGCATAAATACAAACAAAGCAGAAACACTAAATAAAATGCCTTCATAAAACACTGAACAGTGCCAAAATATTTGCACAATACATTCACATCTCTCCACACCATTTGTTCACAGCCAGCCCCCAGCTCACACTCCCACACACTCCTACAGACACACAAACGTACACAAGCCAACAGGGGAAGAAAGGAAAAAAAAAAAAAAACAACTCTAACACATGTACTTCTTCACCACTGAAATTCTCCAGAACAGGGTCCTTGTGCATCACATTCACAAGGTCACGCCTTTTTTGTTTCTACATAAAAGTACACTAAAAGTCCCCAACACCAAACCAGGGGGGTGTCAACCTTTCAGAATAGTTGTGAGGTTTCAAACATCTTTTAGGTTGACAAAGTAAGCACACAGAAAGTCACCATTATTTACTATGGTTTCCTTTAAGTAGATATCGATAATGCCTAGCCTCGAACTAAATGGTAGTACCAAAGGTGCATCACCAATGGTAATGCTTTTGGGGCATTTTCACAGTAGTTTTGCAGACCCAGCACCAGGTACGATTATGAAAGACTGTCCGAAACCTGTTACCAAGCCGAATGATTCCTGGTCCCCCCAAAACAGTGCTTTGGTATTTCATTTCAAGCGAATCCTGGTGTGGTCCGCATAGATTGTGAAAGTTTAGTAAGAGTCAACCGATAGGAGTGATTTGTTTTGACAAATGTATTAGTAGGAAGAGAGGAAAAAATGAATGCCAATGCTTGATCTATGAGAATATTGTGAAATCTTATACCGATCTACAAGACTAAAAACCTTCCTGAGCATGAATGGCTCCTGTTACTCTGCTATCTGTCATCACTGTGTCAGATAGCCCACCTAAGAGTAACAGTAATTCAAATATGATCCTGCCAGCACTTTGACAAAAGCAGTTAAAAAACAAACCTACTATTTGTCATTTTGCACATAATAAACAATATATATATTTTTTTTTAAATGTGACATATGTGCAATCTATCCATGATTTAGCAGAAATTCTCCTGTGCAAAAACAAACCTGCCCTAATGAGACCCTTTCCTCAAAAAAGCCCAGAACGGGTGCAGACTACAGCATTCAGAACAAGTACGTAAAAACATCATTAGAGGTGTAGAGAATAAATGAATCTCTTAGTAAAACAATCTGTCCTATACTACCTTTTTAAAATGTTCATATTCTCATCTTAGGGCACATCTATTATAGGACTTGGAGTGCAAATTTATTTTAAATATGTCTTGCAGAATTTGGCAGCATGTGTGCATACCTTTACTGTCCGCCTTGGGGAAGAGCTTGTTCCAAGGAATTTTGGGTTTCTGGGGCAGAGACTGCAAGTAGTTCCTGGCCTTCATGTTGATGATACAGTTTAGATCATCCTGAGAAGGGGACCCCAGGATACCTAACATAACACAAAAAGACACACACACCTCCTTAAGAAAGTTTTCATAGCTGTTATTTTTTTATTTTTGCAATAATACAACCTATGTTGACCTTTACAGATTATTCTTTGTTTTGTGGGAAACTAAGAAGAAAGAACTGTCATCAGTATAATTAACATGTACTACAGACTGGCAGAGAGAACTGGGAGCAGGCTCTTCATAACTAGCATCTTACTGAAGCAACACTGTACTGATTTAGTGACAGCGATGTCACCTTTGATATGTGGTCACAGTACACTTCTGTTATGCTGAACCACTAACTTAATATGTTATTTACATTCCAGTTTAACAGCTTCATAAAGAACCACATTTGGACCATGTACAGTATTACACATTTGTAATGAAGCTCAAAGAAGTCTCCCAAGAACTAAAATTACCTTGTTCATTTCAAAAACTGTGGCTTCAACCTCAAACAAATCATGTTCAAAATCGATACAGAGTTAACACCTACATGATCAGTAGAAAACGTGCTAAATTCACATTAACGAAACCACAGGCAAACTTGCAAAGCACACACTCACACTAAACAGACAAGCCAGCATTAGCGATTTATTTTAACCATAACCATTTATTAAACCAGAGATGCCCCAATTTTGCCCCGAGCGGCTGTTTGGTGATGATTTCCCTCCCAAAAGACGCTCACCAAACCTCACAATTAACAGATAAATTGTGCTGGACACCCCCCACCCCCGAATCATATTTTGACACCTCTGTTTGAAATAAGAAACCAACATGGGTTTAATGTATTTTATCCCAATACTGTTTTATGCCTAACTGCAACTCATTTCAAATCAAACATAAGCTAATTGCAGCATCACTCATTACACAGTGTTTGTACTGCTTCAGCATGGGCAGAACATGTGCAGCGGCTCACCTAGAATGTGGTTGAGTTGATCTAGATAGTGCTTTCCTGGGAAAATGGGCCTGTTGGACAACATCTCAGCCAAGATGCAACCAACTGACCAGATGTCAATGGACTTTGTGTAGCCCTGTCAGAGAGAGGAGAAAGGTAAGGTACTCTTACATAAGAAATTTAGCACTTAGTACTCTCCTCTGGTTCTCACACTGTCCTGAAACTTGAATGTTTCCTCATATTGTAAGTCACTTTGGATAAAAGCATCTGCCAAATGAATGTAATGTAAAGTGAGAGACAGGGAAGAGGATCCATGCACCCAAATCACTCTGTGTATTCACTCCATACACCCTTGTTAGTGACGGGCATTGTGAATAACTCTGTTTAAAAACAGCAAGGCAATCGATTACTTGAAAAAATAAACATGCGTAAAATTAATTATCAAACTAAATTCTAGTCATCACTTCCAAGCGGCACATTGTTTTCTTCAGACTAATCCACAGAAATAAAGGTCAATGAAGTCAGTACTATTCACAACACTGTATTCTTAAATATTAATTATAATCTATGCTTGACATCAATACCAGATAGTTAACAGTAAACCAAATAGGCCATGGATTTAATTTTAATTCCATAAAGCCGACCCAAAACCAGTTTGTCAATTCTAAGTAGTATTACATGTGGTTACCTAAGCACATACTTATTGGAGTTCTTTTGTGGCAGCCTCTAATATTTACCTTGGAATTGAGCATGATCTCAGGTGCACGATACCAGCGAGTGGCCACATACTCTGTGAGGAACCCAGTGTGGTCATGCTCAGGGTCAGCTATCCGCGCCAAGCCAAAGTCACAGATCTAAAAAGGGGGAAAAGGCAACACAAATACAATTTTTTCTTCCTGAAATATGAACATGTTGCTCCTACCAGGACCATGATGTAATACAAAATGTGGCCACTGTAATGAAGCATAGCAAAACATTTACAGAATGAGAGGCACGCCGCAGCAGAATAACATAAGATAACATCTCTTACGTGATCTTACATGTTTTTAAACCTAGCCAATGAAAACAGCATATCATGTCTGGGAGATTCAAAAAAGGGTCTTTTCAAACATTTCCTGCTCTGCATGCAAATTTTGGTTCCAGGCCTAACCTAAGCCTTTTCATTGCACTAGTCCTCACATTTGACACAAGCTCAACTCCACCTTGCTGCATCCAGCTCGTAATTAAATTGGCACAGATATTTCAATGCGGTTTAGGATGCAGCATGACTTGACGCAAAAAAACTTCCACTAGCGCTGGTACTCACAAAGGAGTCATAGGTACGTCAGATCCGGGATCAGATTACACTGTATATACCCCATATACCCTGTTGTCTAATTCAGCTGTCTGCGGCATTGAGCGGCATGTCAATGTTAGGTTTATTACTGAATCTCAAAGTAAGCGCGACAATTGCTCCAAACTAAGCACCAAACTAAAAAAGTAAAACCAAACATAACTGTGTATTTTTGATTTTACATTGAACTACACCTGTTACCACAATGAACAAAAGACTGCCCAAGGCTTGAAGCTCACCTTGAGGTCACAGGTGGTGTTGATGAGCAGGTTGGAGGGCTTCAGGTCTCTGTGGAGGACATTGGCAGAGTGGATATACTTCAGCCCACGAAGGATCTGATACAGGAAGTAGCAGATGTGATCGTTGCTGAGCTGCTGAGTCTTCAGCAGCTTGTACAGATCCGTCTCCATCAGGTCCTGGACGATGTAGCTGCCGGGAGTCAAGGAACTAACAAACCCACAGCAGCTGAAAGGCCAGCTGGGGATAATCAAACCAGCACTGGTACTGGTACAACCTATCTAATTAGCATTTTATAGTGCTGAAGTGGTAGTTAGGTGAAAAATATAATGTAGGTAATCCTCACCTTACTCCAAATATAGCTGATCAACAAAGACATGTTTGTGTCATAAGTAATGGATGTTTGAACGACAATGATTAGTGCTGGGCAAGCTGCACGCTTCAATCAAGCAAGAAAATTTTAAAATAACAATGCATTTTGAGGCAAGTTTCAGGCATGCACTTTGCACAAAGCTAATTGCTAGATGTAAGCTTTGTTACCTACATTAACACTTGTGACCTACATTAGCCTCATAGCTGCAGCTTTAAAGTGACGTTCAGACATTTGAGAGTGAAAACAAAGCAGTTATTTAACAAATGTCCTGGCTCGACTCAAAAATCACTCATGTCCATAAACTCCATCCCTAGTCTGACCATTAAAAGCTTGAAACCTGACCCTTCATTGCAGTGCAGGCTGCCTCTCCAGGCGTAGCCGACTATTTGTGTAAGGATACACGTCCCGCATATAGTCGATGCGGCGTGCTCTCAGAATGTCATTGATACCGATGATGTTCTCATGTCGGAACCGCAGCAGGATCTTGATCTCCCTCAGGGTGCGCTGGCAGTAGGTCTGGTGCTCGAATGGGCTGATCTTCTTAATGGCCACGCGGATCTTATTCACATTGTCAAATGCAGAGCTGAGGGCATTAATGAGAGACCAGGACACAGATGATGATGATTCCACTGAGGCTTCATTTGGGCTACAAAGCATAAATAAAAAATCCAACTTTCTTGACTAAACCAGAAAAGAGAGAGAGCAAAGAAAGGTGCACATGGGCCTTGGACACTGCCCTGCACAAAGTACATATGAGAATTGGTGTGACGGCAAAATTTTAGCTAACAATTTATTTCCAAATGACTGACTAATTGACAATTGTACTTTTGACAAGTATTTAAAACTGACCAATTAGCTTTATTGCTTTCTAGCTGTTGATACTCAGTAGCTGCCAACTAAAGACAAGAGCAGCTGAAATAAACACCACCACTGACTCGTATCTGCATTGGGGCCAACCCAAAAAATGCAGCCACAATCTGTTCCATGTGATGAAAAAGCCTAGTATATATCAGCAACAAAAATCATCTATGCAACTTGAAGGCAATGGTAATGCTAATACAAACTGCATAATATTAAAGTTTAAGTGATTAATTATGGAATCGCAAATAAAGAGTGAACCAAAATGGGCTTTTAAAGTCAGACAACACATTGTCTTTCTATGTGAAATGCAATACCAAGGAGGGTCTCTAAACTGTTTTGCTTGATGAGGGTGAAAGAAAGAGGAGGTGAAACATGATTATTACTGGTTAACATTATTCTTCCACACCAGCTGGTGCACAGTGATGTCATAAAACTAAAACTAAAGTCACTACACTTCAACCAAAATGAGAATTTTGTCTTCCAAGTGATGCAGAATGTTGACCCGGGGACATGAACTATCAATGTAAAAAATTATCTGATCTCAGGTTTTCTTTAACTTGACCTCAAATATGAAAATATATCACTGTCTGCACAATTGTGATTGGAATTAACCTGGATCCAGTAGCGTTACAAGCAGGTGGTTTGCTGGTTTTGCATCCCAGGGAGCAATGCAACTTAGTCAAAATCTTGGCCTGCACAAAAGCAGAATGGGTGAAGATCTTTCCTGTTTGAGCCTTCACACTCTTCTTCACATCTGGTGCATATGATCAACCTAACTGATCACCTTCACAAGTGTTACTACAGAGTGTCTGTACATCATTCTCTCATCATAGTTACATAATCTGCCTTTCACTGAAACATATTTTCTACACCGGTGCACAGTGATGTCATTAAAACTCAGAAGACCTTTTTGAGGTAGGCTAAAGTCTCTACACCTCAAACTAAACAAGAATTTTGTCAGGATGCTGGCCTGACGACATGAACCATCAATGTAAAATAAATATCTGTTCCAGTTCGACATTCATTTAACCTCAAATATGAAAATACATCACATTCTGCATAACTGCTATTGGAATAAACTCGGAAACAGTAGAATTCTAAGCAGGAGGCCTGTTGGGATTTGCATCTCAGGGAGCAATGCAACTTAGTCAAAATCTTGGCCAGCACAAGACCGGAATGGGTGATGGTCTTTTCCTGTTTGAGTTTTCACACTCTTCTTGACATCTGGTGCAAATGATCAACCTAACTGATCACCCCAACCTTAACAAGTGTACTACACATCATTCTCTTGTCATAGCTGCATACGCTGCATTTCATTAGGATCAAATAGTCACAATATGGTTAAGTAGGTGCTACCCCACATCATATGGACTGTTTACAAACGTACTCACCCAAAGTTAACTGACAGGCAACTAAAATGCACGGATGGAAATTCAATCTTCAAGACATTTTAGTAAGAATCAGTGCCCAAAGGAATCCTTGTTAGTTTATCCACCAGAACAACATATCTGTTCCCGTTAAAACACCAAATTATCAGCAACTCAACCACGCCTTTCCTACAAAGCTGCATACACAAGACATGTCAAAGTGCTAACAGCTAACGGATTAGCATGCAGTTTTAGCTCCCTGGACTAAAACCCAGCTCACCAGGCACGCAAACACCTCGTTTAGGGCACAAGTCACTTCTACACAACCGTCCAAACCACTCATACATCTTCAAAAACCTTATTTTTTCATATTTCAGCATTGTTTACGTTGCAAGGATGAGTAAAAATGATAACTTCAGGTCGAGCTAGCAACTAACAGGATGAGCAACAAATGTGACAGCCAGCTAGATTAGCTTCCGTGCAGCTTGCTGTTTTCAATTGAATATTGAAAATATTTGTTAAAAATAATCTCTTTATACAGGTTGCACTGGTGTGTTTTTATGGTTTACACCCCTGTTGTTGTGCTATCGAACTGCAAAGCTAAGCTAGCTCTCTGGCTGCTGGTGCATTTATTAATGGTGGTGGTGAGGAAAAGAAAAACAATAAATATAAATAATAATGAATAATTAAAAAATAAATAAATCTCTTTTTATATGTTGCGCTGGGCTTTTTTAAAGTTTATACCCCTCTTGTTATGCTTTCGGACTCCAGAGCTAAGCTAACTCGCTAGGTGCTGCACAGGTGAGGAAAGGAAAAGCAACAACAATAATACATTAACGTTATTTGCACATTTTAGAATGTATTTATATATGTTGCTCCGAGTTGTTTTATGGTTTATATCTTGCTGTGCTATCGGACTGCAGAGCTAAGCTAGCTCGTTAGCTGCTGCCTTGGTGAGGAAAAGAAAAACAAATAGTTATTATTATTATTGATGACGATAGGTCTCTCTCTACAGATACATTTCTCCCTTACCAGACCATGCCGTATGCCCCCTCCCCAATGTACTGGAGGTCGGTGTAGCGAGGCCCCACATCGAAGTTCTGTCCTTTCACGGACTCTAGGCCGGGTTTGGGTCCTGCGGCTCCAGGCGCTTCACCCACCGGCGGTACCGCTCCTCCGGCACCGGCCGCGCTGCCGTTTGACTCGGCCGGTCCGGCTGCCACCACCGCCACACTGCTGCCTGAGTCCGCCATCGCTCCGTATAAATACTTCGTGGGTGCTGTCGTTTCTCCTCGCCTCTCGGTAGAAGACGAGTCGTTGAACCGAGGTCCCCCCTCTCTGAGTGTGTGAGAGCGAGGATCCCTCCTGCACGGCAGCTCCGGGGCGTGTGCAGAGCTCACACTCCCCTCCTCCCTCTCCTCCCCCGCCAGAACCATTATAGCGGGGGGGGTCGTGCCCCCCCTACAAAATTTTCGTCCCCCCTACAGAATTAATTGGCACAAATATTCCTCACTCCAAAATGTTGTGGAAAGCTTTCCAAGAAGAGTGGAAGCTGTTATAGCTGCAAAGGGGGACCAACTCCATATTAAAGACAATGAATTTGAATCCAATGTCATTAAAGTCCCTTTTGGTGTAATGGTCAGGTGACCCAATATTTTTGTCCACGTAGTGTCTTTACTGAGCCATCCCAAACCCTGAAAAACAGATGTATCCCAATAATTTTGTCCAGTATACGGTACCGTTCAGCTGTAAAATGAGCACAAAAACTTCTACAGGGAGCATGATAATGCTCTTATTTCCAGCTGTAAAAAAAGTAAATGTCACCAAATAAAATGAATCAATTAATAGACTACACATAAACATTTATGCTCCTACTGGAAGAAAACTAAGGACAGGAAGCCAGTTGAGCAGGCCATGCAGCAGCTCTGTGCCTCACGCGCGACGCCAGGGGTCCCACAGCATGAGGCGGCCGCAGAATGTCTTCAGAATTTAGGCATTAATCCAACTCCTCCTGCTGCACCCAAACCACAGAAACACAGGTCTCACAGGAGAGCTGCTCGTGTCCAGACACAGGACCAGCAAGACTCTGCATAGTTAGGTAGTGAGAGGTATCCTATCACTGTCCCCACTTGTACTTGCGCAAGACATGACTGCAGCACACCTGAACCTGAATGGGCAGATTTTCTGTGAAAGATCTCAGCTGCCCCCTGAAGGCATGTCTATCTCCCCAGGGCGGTCAGGAATTAAAAACGAAGGTGGAAGAGAGTTATTGTGGTGAGTTTAATAAAGAAACAGAACAATATCTGTACTACAGTCA
>JBBPCY010000028.1:6825202-6830461 GCA_037974405.1 Brachyalestes nurse | reverse complement strand
TGTGTGTGTGTGTGTGTGTGTGTGTGTGTGTGTGTGTGTGTGTGTGTGTGTGTGTGTGTGTGTGTGTGTGTGTAGCCCCAGTCTTCTGTTTGCATTGAGCATACTGGCTAAATGCCTGTAAACTGACAGCAGAGTGGACAGCCGTGTCCCTCCATGCTGCTCTTTGCCTGATGCTGCCCTCTTGTGTCCCATTAAAGTTGCTACAATACTTTAGTCCCATAATGGAAGATAAGATCAGATAAGATAATCCTTTATTAGTCCCAAAGGTGGGAAATTTGTATTGTTACAGCCGCAAAGTGGACAAAACAAGAGAAGAAAGGAGAAGCATTATTTTAAAATAACTGTTTTAAAAATCTTTTTTTAAATAAATGTAAAAAGCTGTACAACACAGCAGTATAATTTAAAAGTACACTATACAATAGATATTACAAAAATGTGTGTGTGTGTGTGTGTGTGTGTGTGTGTGTGCGCATTTCTTCATGGGAAGGGATGAAAGTATGCAATGCTAGAAATCAAAAATAAAACTTAACAAATATATAAATCCCAGGTTTAAATGTTTTAAACTCAAAACAGTCATGGTGCAACAGTTTCAAATTGTAGACCACCCAGATCTTATATTCATCCTATTCTGTACATTATGGCATCAGTTATGTGGTGTCCGATGTAAAACAACATTGTTGAGATGAATTAGGCATGATGGTGCTGAGAAATCAGTAAACTATGCTGGACTTCAGCCTTCGAGGATCTGAAACGATCAGCTCTGAAACGATCAGGTCTCAGAGATAATGTCCTACTATCCTCTAAAACAGTGTTGCTCACACTTTGGCCCTGCAGCCCCCCTGCTCGAACATTTCAGAGCTTTTTGTGGCCTAACACTCCCACTTCAACTCATGATGAGTCGATTAGTCGGATCAGGTGTGTTGGGAGCAGGGAAAACGTTAAGAAGTGCAGAGCAGCTGGCCTCCAGGACTGAGGATGTGAAACACTGCTCTGAAAGCCCATTAAATACAGTAATAAGAGCCTCGTAGTTATACTTACTGAGAATGATGCAATGTTATGCTAAAGAGGTGAAATGTTGCTTCTTGATAATGATGATGATGATGGATTGTAGTCTACTGTGCAGTTATAATCCAGTTAATTTTAGTGCGTTCTGCACTAAATTCTGCATTTTGCTTCGGTGCAATCTGACTTGACTGTGTTCTTTTTTTTTTTCTGCCAGGATGAGGAAAATGGAAACGGAAAGGGTAAGTGTTCTTTTTCTTTTTTTTTCTTGCTCTTTCTTTGGGCATGTCCACTATTCCAGCTTATTTAGCATGTCCTCACCATTCCACCACTAGTCTGCTGATTATGTGTAGCCACTTGTCCCCGTCAGGAACTGGCAGAAATGAATGAACAGCTGTAGAATACAGGTTGAATTTCGTTCATGTTATTACGCATGTTACTTAACGCTTAGTAATCATGAGATATAAAATAGTGGCCTAGTGGTTAGGGAGTTGGCCCTGTTACTAGAAGGTCGTGGGTTCGAATCCCAGGACTGTTAGTGGCACCTCAGAGGTTCCCTTGAGTAAAATACCGTCTGAATAAAATTTACTTTACTTTCCACTCTGAGTTGAATCTGAGGTATTTAACGCACTTGAACCTTTCTTTACATTGAGAGTATCTTTACACTGAGACTTATTTTCTCAAAACTCTAAACACAAAACAAATTGCCTAAAACAGCAATTATTGTGCAGTACGAAAAATTATGTTTAAAACTCTCAAAACACATGTTACACATATGTTGTGCCATAGGAATGCAGTGAATCTTGCTGGTAATGTTTCTAAGGAATTAATCTTTCTAAGAACTAAGACCTTCCTAAGAAACTGTGTGTGTTGACAACAACCAAGAATGGCCAAGTCAAGCAAGCTGAGCGATGAAGAGGTAGCAGGGTTAAGTTATTTCCCACCAGACACTTCCAAAGGAGCGTTGAAGTTGCATACTCTAGCTCTGACAGATGTTGTAGTGTTACTCTGTTGGTAAATATTCTCTCAGCACGTCTTCGAGGCTTATGTTTCCTGCTCTGTTTGTGAAAGGAGACTATACATGTGCGCCTGTTTTTTAGAAGGGGGAGAAAATTATGAGGCAGACATCTTCCACTACCTGTCGTTTTAGTAAGTTAATGTGCGTTATCATCATCATAAAAAAGCACTGATCTCAGGTCTACCCTTAACAACTCCTTTATTTCTGCCTCGACCTGTTTGTTCAGCTCTTTTGGTGCAGTGTTTCTTTTTTTAACCTGTGTGCCTTGATTTGTTTTTTCCTCATTGTCTGAATATTTTGTGATGAATGTACCAACAGAAACGGGCCAGATTGCTTGAAATAAAAAATGTTACATTAACAGTCGAAGTGCACTAATACTTTTAATACTTTTATGGCTAATGTTTTTATGGCTAAAATTATGATCTTGGCCAATTCTGCTGTAATTAATTTGCAGTTAAAAGATGCAGTGGTGATTCATGTGAATTAAAGGAGGCACATACTTGCTTCCACCCTCCAAGTGTTGGTGATATCCCATGTTTGGGGGAGTCCTAGCTAATGGGTGGAAATGAAGACAAATTAGACAGAAAGTCCAGACAAATCCTGAATGTTTTTATTTCTCCTACAAATGTTCTTTGTTGTAAATACAAGGTTTTATAATAGAAACAGGAGGGGTTTAAAAGTTGGTGAGCTCATTGGAAATCAGTTTCAAGATTTCAAAGAAAGATTACGACAAACTTTACTTATCCCTACTACTGAAGTACATATTCAGACGGACTTCTGAAGGTTTAATCTACTCCTCGGAGGCTTGTGGAATTCATGGCAGGTCGAGGGCATGCTGTCAAAATTTGCAAACAGAATCATTTTCACTAGGGGTGTCAGACTTTTGGACCCCACTGTTTACAATGACTGATTCTTGTGCTCTTACCTGAATTTATATGCAGTATATGGCACGTCTTTACTATCATGTCTCTTGCATAATCATGCGTGTTTCACTAATGCAGGCCTCCAGCGGAATCGACTAGAGCCAATGGACACCATATTTGTGAAGAATGTGAGGGAGAGAGGCCCCGCCCACCAGGCCGGTTTGTGCACAGGTAACAAAGAAAGTGGGAGTGTGTGTTTTGTGTGTGTGCGTGTGTGTGTGTGTGTTCTGTGTGTGTGGGTGTGTGTGTGTCTACCCGTTCCGTCCAAGTGGTTTGCCATGGAACTAACCTTAATAACCTTACGCGTGATGGTTACATGATGGCATTTCGATCGAACCGGAGAGGAGATAGAGATCTGACAGAGTGGAAGAGATGGATATAGACGAGCCATGACTTGTTTTGACAACCTGAACTTGGTGGATTTGTTTCTGTTTGTTAAGCTGAAGAGTTAACATCACAATATTGATAGCAGTTCTGCAGAACACTGGCATATTCAGATGAACTGAAACAGTATGATCAGTATCAGTGATCGCTTAGATAAAAGTTGAATTGCAAGTCCTGAGAGGACAAATGGAGTTTGGACTCTAAATTGAGGGTAAGTGACTGTCTATTGAGTATTGGGTAAGTGACTGTCAAGCCAAGTTTAAATCTATATATATAACAATCTAAATGCATGGGAATATATATAGAACACTGAGAGAACTGTCCTGAAGGCTAGTTAGTTAGTTAGTTAGTTAGTTAGTTAGTGAGGTAGTTAATTACTTAGTTAGTTATTTAAATACATTTTCAGTAGTTGACCCAAGCTCCTCTTGTGTGTGTACGTATGTATTTATCACTTTTTGAGGACCAAATGTCCTGACAGAAATACTGGAAAGTCATCTGTTGAAGTGGAGTCGTCACAATGAAGCACGCTGTTTTTACCACAAACCTTTCAAGGAAAAACCAAATAAGAAGAAAGATTGCTTTTTGTTTACTGAGGGTTAGTTTAAGGTATAGTTTAATTGTGAAACAGTATTACAAAAGTTTGAATATTCCTTATGAATATAGTAATACCAAACCCCATGTTTTTGTGTGTTGCAGGTGACAGGCTGGTAAAGGTGAATGGAGAGAGTGTGCTGGGTAAGACGTACTCGCAGGTGATAGCACTCATTCAGAACAGGTCAGTTCATGTGTCTTCACAGCTTCACACTTATGTAATGTCAAAATGACTCGATTTAAAATAGTCTTAAAGTGCCATGAACAACTTAGAAAGCATTAAGGAATGTTTCGGCAAAGAAAACCAAATGCACACAATTTCCCACTCCCCTCAGATTCAGTTGAGCAAATTTTGCTTATTTAGTTTAGAATGCCAGAATTGCAAAGCAACACTGTAAGTCTTTAGCCACCCCAGTGTTTTTTTTTCATGAATATATCCCCAAAACTTCTCACCCAGCTCATACCAACTCTCCAAACTAATGGATATGTTTTAGGACACTGATTGAGTTGCAAAACTTCACAAAATGTCACCACGAGAGGCAGCACCAGAGCTGGAGAGGACTGATCTTGGATCAGATTCATCTCTATTTAGGTTTAAGAGGTTTAGGCCATAGAGTGACTTACTGTGAGCTGTAAGAATGAATAAAGCTTGGTCGAGTAGCTGAACACTACTGGCACCCTTTTTATCAACGTGACCTGTTATCACAAACCACTTCAGCAGTAGGAGTGATGATCTGGATGATTTTGTGACAATGATGATTATAAATACAGAGAATACAGAGAATCAGCCTGTTGCCTGGAATGATTGTCTGTGGTGACGAAGTTCTGTTCACTTTTATATCTCACACTCACATAGTGGAGCCACACCTAAACCACACCTACTGATATACACCACTTTAGAAGAAGTGCTGGATGTTAGAAGAACATCCAACCCAAAAGGTCACATGTCACCCTACTGGCTGAGCAAATTAAGTTCTTGCCCACAGAGTGACATCTGGGTCGGCACCCAGCTTCCTTAATCCCATCATTCTGACTATGTTCCTACTCGCTCCCTCCACTCCTCCAAGGAACATCATCTGACTCTGCCATCCCTACACACAAGGCAAACCCAATCCAGACCACCAACAAGAGCAGCAGAATCCTTCTCTAGATTTAAAAACCTCCTGAAGATTCATCTGTTCAGAGAGCATCTCCTCTCCCAATCTTCTAAACTTCTTGCATTAGTCTTACATAAAGATTTAGCACTTAATACACTCTTCTGGTTCTCATACTGACCTGAAACTTGAACATGTCCTCATATTGTTAGTCACTTTGGATGAAAGCGATTGCCAACCAATTGTA
>JBBPCY010000028.1:6812702-6822702 GCA_037974405.1 Brachyalestes nurse | reverse complement strand
TGGGTTTACGTGAGTCACTGCACTGTCATGCAAACATACAAAGATCCACTACAGGTAATTCATTAATAAAACTGAAAAAAATACTTCCAGGAAAATCATTAAAATTCACATATGAACACTACATAAATTGTCAACATAAATAGTCAGTAAATTCTTTAGATAATATCTTTACCCGTCAGGTTATGTCATTTTGTAGATGTGTACTGCTCTTTTAAACACAGGCTTAATTTTGTGTAATGCTTTGCTTGTTTTTGTTGTGGTTTGCTATTTCTAGAGACAGTTGGATATGTAATACCTGCAGTATGTGCAACTGGGCTATGAGTAACATTACGATATTGATTAGGCATGTTGCAAAAAAAATAAAACTAGCTTCCGTCAGGTTTGCTTTTCTGGAAGGTGACATAGAGAAGCTGTTTTTCTTGCTGCTGTCTGATGAAGTTCATTTTGCATTCATGCTTCAGTACACTTGCAGTTTTGCTTTAGGGCCTTTGCGTAGTTGTTTGTGTACTGTACTGACGGTTATGGTGTTTGGAGTCATTACTCTTGAAAGTAACTGCAGGGATTCTTCCCCTTCTGACCATTTTGTTAAAGTGACGTTATGTGCTAGAAACATTAGTCTCATTCATGAGGAGATCCAGTAATGAGAACTTAGTAGAGCTTGTTGCTCTGTAAGAGTCAAAACTTGGAGGGTCATGCAAACATCCCTAATCGGGAGTTGACAGTGCTATCAGGGTTAACAGTGCTTGCATGTTTTTTAGCGTGGGCGGGCAAGGCAGGTTTACTGACTGTACACACCTGCTGGCCGAAGATACCCAAATTCTTACCAGTCTGATAGAAGTGCTCTTCTGATGTAATGGACATGTTCTCCACCACTGGAGTAAAATAAATGGAGTTATTTTTTTATAGATAGGCTATATAAAACAAGGTTGATTGTAGATGGAGACAACAGCACAGGTTCATTTATATTTCATTCATTTATAACACACCTAAAAAATAAAGATTAAAATGACCTGACCCAAAAATACTTTTTGAAAGCTAATTATAATATTGTACACTTGAAACAAAAAAAAACCTTTTGGTGTCTTAACATTTAATTAAAATTACTTATGTGAATTAGTAATTTCAAACTCCTGTTTCCTAATCTTTTTCTTTCGTTTCCATTCTGTAATGCAGGCATACTCTCAGGATGCCTACCTGAAAGGGAACGAGCCGTTTAACGGAGGGGCCCAGAATCTCCCACCCCCACCTTCTCTCTGTTACCCACCACGTTCTAAATCCCAGCCTCCTTCAAGCCACGCCTCCTGCCCTGCCTCTTCTCAAGCCGTAATGGGGCAGAACCAGCTTGACAACTGGAGCCGCTGGCCCGGCTCCACCTCCTCTGGCCCCTCCCCACCCCTTGACAACCGGACAACTGTCCCTATCCCTGGTACTGTCTGGGCTGTGGAAGGGCGGGGCTCTGAACCAGGGGGTGTTGGCCACAGCAGCCCAGCCCATCGCACCGAGGAGGTTCGGTACGGGATGACTGACAGGGGCCAGCAAGCAATGGGACAGATGAGGGGACGCTCTTACTCATCTTCTTCTTCCTCAGGTGGGGTGTTAGCAAGCCCGCTGCACCACAGTCACTATGGCAACCAAGGCAGTGGTCTTTCACCAGGATGGGGCAGCCCAGCGCAGCCTACACCTACACCTCCATCCAGCCGCAGTGAACGCACTCAACAAGCCCTAAGTAACTGGTACTACAGCCAGGTAAACGAGCAGCAGCGGGAACGCCCCAGCGTCCGTTCGCTGCACCAACGGCACCGCAGCTTCTCACAGGATCGTCTAGGGGAGCTAAACCGGACAAGACGGGCCCAAAGGGCTGATTTCCCCCACAGCGCCTCTCAGGACACCCTGCTTCACCCAGGGCCTGGACCCCAGACCCACTGGCAGGGAACAAAAGCCCCTGCTTCAGCTTATAACAACATGAGGTCCGGAAACCTCCTTAGAACTCGGTACGGAAATTCAGGACGCTCGCTAGAAGCTCTGGACCGAGCATCCAGTGTCCTTTCTACATGCCACGAGAGACCAGTCTGGGGAGGTCAGCAGCCCCTGTCTAGGACCGAGGCCTACCAGAGGCAGGCCTACAGCCCGGCGCAGACGCCCCCAAAAGCCCGACATCCACAGGCACCCCAACAACATTTGGCTCAACATGAGCAGCACCGGACTCAAAGTTTTTCCCAACACACATCACAGCACCAAAATCTCACACACTCCCACCACCACTCAGCACAGTCCCCTCACCCGCAGCAGGCCATGCCCCAGGCCCGCCGCCTGCCATCCTGCCAGAGTCTGGACGAGCAGCCCATGTCTATGGGCTACCGCAGCTACAGCCCTTCCTTCAACCGTAAGACCGGACGCATTCTACAGCAGGCGCACTCTTTCCGAGACGCATCCTACATGGGTCCACATCTCAGCTGGACTCCCACACCCAAGACCAGCCCTCCAGAGGGCATCACCCCACCTGCAGCCCCATCCCCCACTCCCCCTGCGAACTCAGCCACAGCCACACCATCTGAAGGGCAGGACACCCACAGACCAACTAATCATGAAAGAGAGGGGAGGGAAACAGAAGAGGTTCAGGCACAGGTACAGGAAGTGGTGCTGAGACAAAAGCCACCAATGGGGCGAAGGGGTGGCAATGCCAACCGTCACCCACATTATGCCATTGCTCTTGACGAGAGTGACCCATTCCTTTTCACATCGGATAACACAGAGGCCCCACCCAAAGCCGACACTTCCATCTCCCAGCGGCGCACCAACGGTAATCTAGCACCACTCTCTGTGGAGGATGACTCGCTGGCATCTATCCCCTTTATTGGTGAGCTTCTTCTCTTCTTCGCCTGCTGCACTTTCTCTTCTTCAAGTCATCCTCCATTTTTTGTTCCCAGCTGTTCCTCTCCTTTTGCTTTTTGTCGCTGTCAAAACCTCATAAAACTTCAAAATTCAGTTTTTCTTACCTATTTATATCATTTGAAAACACCAGCTATGTTTTACATTGTGTGAACATTTCATGATTATTAGTTCAGTGGAAATGGTCCAGAAATACCTTTGGAGTAAAATCTTTTTACATTAGCGTACATAAGGTGTAAACACAGTCATCTGGAGTGGTTTGATGTGAAATGCATTATAAGTATGTTGTCTGATACCTGTGAGAGTGTTTTTAAATAGTTTTTAGATAAAGATATTTTATATCCATTCATGTTGGAGGGGTACAGCCAGGATGATGATTAGACAAAATAGTCCCTAAATAAAATTACTTTTCTGACCACTATTCTGCAATCAGCATAACATTTAACATGCTGAACCCTGTTTCCCACCACCACCACTGAAAGGAAAACTAGAAAAGATTCTCTACAGCGCACCATTTTACATCTAACCACTCTGAATGACTTTCTGAGTGGCTGAATTATGCTGAAATGTTTAAAAATCAATGAAACTCCACTTTAAAATCATTTCTTTCTTCTGTTATAAAGTAGATGATATGAGGTTTGATCCAACAGCAAGCAAACATCTTTTATTCACGCGTCTGCACCTCTGCTCTCATGTGTCTGCATCATTCTTCATTTTGTCTTTGGTATATCATCATCCACTTCATTTCATTATCACCCCCAACCCCATGTGTTATGTCCCCTCACTATTTTCCTTCCAAACAACTTCTTAAATTCAGTTCTGTCTATGTGTCGACTTGTGTTTCAGTTTGGAGGGAAGTTACAGATGAGTCTAGTCGTGCAGTGCGACTCATTGTAAAAACACACTCATGAGTGTGCATTGCTTTGGCGCATAGTTTCAGGGAAAAGCTGATGAAGTGGCCAGACACTTTTAAAATAGACTGCTTGCGAACGATTCCACAACAGCTCACAACCCCACTGACCTTGCTGTTCATTTCCTCTGTCTGCTGCACCGGTGTGTGCGTTTGTGTTTGGTTGTGTTAGGTAACTGTGGGATCTCCCACAGTGATGTAGGCATTATTACACATCTGTGGCTGAATCAGACTCTCAATGTCTGAGAACTGCTACCAAACCCTCTGGCCTCTAGCATTCCTTCTACTGGAACGACCAGCAAGCAGAACTGGAGATAACTGTCACATGCAGATTCGTTTTTTACTGGAGCATGATAGCTTGTAAGGAACTCATCGGACCTGTTGAACGTATTTGTTGGTAGTTAACCCAAGGAAGTGGCGCAAACAATACTAAAAGTATGGTGTAATTTGATCATTGATTTTTTTTCAATCAAGTTGAGAGATGCTGGGAAGTGCAGATCTTTCACAGCCGCATGTGGTATGTGTGTTATTTTATGTTATGGCAAAACATCAAGGTTGAGACTAAATTAAAGTAGGGCTAAAGTCATGTGGGGCTGCCCTACGCAGTTCTAATGTGTGTTTTTGTTATGCTGCTGTAATTTGTATCGAAAAGATTGTATTAAACCCTTTAGAACCCAGAATTTTACAACACACATCCTGCCTTAAAAAAAATAAAGTTCATAGCTTAGTAATCACCATTTTAAATTCAACATTTTATCATAAACCCTGAAGAAAATTGCATTTACTATAAGGACCTGATGTTAAGGGGAAAAATGTCAGGTAACGTTAGCTAAAGAGCCTAACTTTGCCCTGTACAATGTCAAATCACAACCCTTTCTTCTGAAAGGCTCACTTATGATGAGCTGACAGACAGTGAGAAACAGAAATAGCAGCACAGCTAGTAGGTAAATTATTATAAAACTGCCCACTGATGTAACTGTGTTTATATTGGTGTATATGAAGTTGAATTTGGCATCTTGTCTTTGCTTCCACCTTACATGGTACAACATCCGATGATTTTTTTCTTGTACTTTACAATTGGGTTGGGCAGTACAGCAAAAAATACTTCAAACGTTTTCAAAATACTTTATATATTTATTTTTTCTGCTACTTCATAACATGAAGTGGTATTTTTAAACTAGTGTTCAATGAAAAAATACTACCCAAAAGTGTGAGTTCAAATGATCAAGATTTCACTCACTCACATCAACTAAACAGGTCTGGTGTTGCTCTCTTTTTAACGAAACATGCAGCTGATCAGTGTTCACTGACGAGACATTGAATATTTTCAGAAAAGCAGATTGTGGCATTGTCATACTGGCCAGCCCAGTGTTTTTGTTAGTAGTTGTCATGGGTCACTGTGTGGCACAAGTGCTGGAGTTCACTTCTCAGTGGTGCTACAGCCACCCATAGCCCGGTCCAAGAGAGCACAATTAGCTTAGAGTGAGTAGGATGGCTACCTCGATCTCCCTCTGTCGCTCTGTCTAGCCAGGGCAGGCGTCTGGTAGCTGATGTAAGAGAACTGGCAGATAACATTCCCCTCTAAACAGGTTTTCTTGTCCAGTGACATAGCATTAACAGCAGTTTAAAGATTGGATTGACTGGCTTCACGTGACTCACGTGGTATCGCATGATAGGAGTCTTGCTAGTATGTAGAGAAAATTGGGAAGACCCCAAAAAAAGAATGTAATTGCATGAAACATTGCTTTGGTGTGTGCTGTGCTGTATACGAGTGCAGACTGGAAGATATACATCAATGTAATTCCCTGTCAATCAAGTATGTTACTAGGTAATTACATGTGAATTGTACTGTAAAACGAAAGGGAAGGAAAAACCAAGGGTTTATTCGTTTCGGAGTGGTCTGATCAATGTCGGCATTAGGAAAGAGCGAAGCCAGAACGTATGTGTGTCTATGTGTTTGCTTTAGCCTGTAGCTTGTCCTGGCATGCCTGCTGCTAGGGTGGAGGACGAGAGCAGACGGAGATGTAGAAGTAAAATGGCCGGCAAAATGCGAGGCATTCAAAACAAAGCAAAGTCAAGCAGCCATGCTGTGTCACGTGCACAGACACGTGCTCAGCATGATGGTATGAATATACACACAGTGGGATGAATGCACAGGTCATAATCTGGACAGATAAACTGTTAAGTAATGAAAGTGCTAGCAGTTCGTCACAATGCAGTGAGTAAAAAGACACTTGTTTTGATGTACTGTTGCTGTGTTTTACTTCCTTATGCACTGTAAGCACCGTTAACAAGTATCTCCTCTTTCAAAGAGGAGTCCAGGTCTTGCATGCAGAAGTACAACCTGTTTCACTTTGCAGTGAACACACACCCAGCACTGACAGCCACACATCGAAACCCATGGTGCCCTGCAGCACTGCTTTCAACTGCTTTGGATAACACACACTTGCATAGCACAGAGCGCGCAGAGAAACACTCAGAAATCATAACACAGCCTCTGAGAGAAACACTCAGAAATCTTAACACTGCCTCTGAGAGAAACACTCAGAAATCATAACACAGCCTCTGAGAGAAACACTCAGAAATCATAACGCTGCCTCTGAGAGAAACACTCAGAAATCTTAACGCTGCCTCTGAGAGAAACACTCAGAAATCATAACGCTGCCTCTGAGAGAAACACTCAGAAATCATAACGCTGCCTCTGAGAGAAACACTCAGAGCCAGATGAGAGTTCGGCTCAACGATGTGTTAGGCTGGTGAAACATGATCTAGTTAATATGATTTTTCCTGCCTCCTTGTGTATAGTGATGTAATCACTACAATGCAAAGGAAGACTATGGGAAAAGAAGGTGATGTTTTAAATGATGCTATAAATTGTGCTAATCCCACATTTTATTGGTATTTAATTTTTTCTCACCCAAAAAAAAGTGTTTGTTGCCTCAGTCAAAAAAGCAGTCAGGGCCGAAATGCTCCTTATAACATAGAACTAGTTGTGGATGAATGCAAATGTTTTGGTTCTTGGTTTGTGAAGATGAATCCAAAAAGATGAATGCAGCTTCATGCTTAATTTCTAGATACAGACTAGAGAGTGAGTGGTGCGTTTTTGAAATGTCATCAACCTTATGACATTCACTAAACATTTTATTTCAAGCAAGCAAGAAAACATTTTTTTCTGATATAGGGCCTGTAATATGGATCATGAACTAAGGTTAAAAAGGTGAATGGTGATATCAGGTTGACTGGCTGAATGTGTGTGTGTGTGTGTGTGTTTGTGTGGTGTTATGAAATGCCTCTCATATTGTATCATGATGCATAAACCACAACACATGTTGCATTGAAAACCACAAAACATATCACAATATTACATCAAAGAAAAGGACGAGGAGTTGAGGCTGGAATGGCAGCGATGGGGGATGCGTAGATAATGCAGAAACATCCACGAACATTCATGTTCGCAAGCTGGGGCATGTTGGGGCAACAGAGAACTCACACTCACGTACACACAGACTCTAATCTGATCTCTGGGCATTTGGGCAACTATGTGTTTGGATGCTGTTCTGCTGTTCTGTTGTCTGTAAATCTCAGAAGCCTCCAGATCCTCAGAGGGGGCATGTTGTTTGTATGTGTGTGTGCTGCTAAAGTGTGTTTAACATCAGTGCCATCCCTGACGGAGAGTGCGTAATGTGAACCAGAGCTTTCCTCTGTTTATGAATGCCAGGCCAAGTCAGTGAAGCATCTGTAATCAGTGATTATAGATATTGTCAGCCATGATCATTAGAACAAGTGGTATGATATTGTCATTATATGGGGAATTAGAAAGTACACTATATGGACAAAAGTATTGGGAAACACCTGTTTTTCAGGGTTTGGGCTAGACCCCTTATTCCAGTGAAGGTCAATCTTAATGCTTCAGCAGACCAAGACATTTTGGACTATGCCATGCTTCCAACTTTGTGGACACAGTTTCTATTCCAGCATGACTGTGCCCCAATGTACAAAACAAGTTCTATAAAAACATGGCTGGATGAGTTCTGTGTGGAAGAACTGGACTGGTCCACACAGAGTCCTGACCTCAACCCCATCCAGCACCTTTGGGATGAACTGGAACAGAGATTGTGAGCCAGGCCATCTCGTCCAACATCAGTGCTTGACCTCACAAATACAGAATGAATGGGCACAGGTCCATCCAGTAACAGAAAAACTAAGTCAAATTCATTCTCCAGCCTTAGTAATTACGGTCCCTTGTCATTTTGAGCCCTTATTTGTTTATCTCTGTTTGTGTGTCTGTTGTCAGCAGTAGAGGTGGCTCTAATTTGGTCCGATATCAGCCCGATATAAATGCTGGATTGGATACTGGGTTGCAACGAGATCATTTCATCCAGTAACAAATCGAGCCTGAAATAGCACAAAGTCTCATTGTGTGATGACTGTATGCTTCTTCCTGTGGGCTAGAAGAGTGTTTGAGTGGTTTGAACATGAAAGCCAACTTTTAAATGCTCATTCCTTAACTTAAAAACTCAATTTAAAGCTGAGTAGGAAAACTAAGGAAACGTTTCCAGTCGGAATGGGCTGATACACAGGATTTCAGTATCGGAAAAGGGAAAGTGGTGCTGTACCGTTTCTGGTTGATACGTAGCTGCAGTAGTGTTGATAGAGCAGTTCTTAGAATGGTGTCCAGAAGTCTGGGATCACTGGTGAGAATTCTGTTCTATTCTATTTAGAATTCTAATTTAATAGTAATTTTTTAAATATTATTAGATGCTCCTCAGTTTTGTGCAGAAACCTCTGATGAGCAGATCACATACATTTGAAGGTCGTCTGAACACGGAAATGGAAGAAATATATGAGACCATTCTGTCATATGTGAACACACCAAAGCACACAACAGTGTGCAGTGTAAAATTCCTTCTGATCGCAGGGGCAGCTCCTAATCACTAGGCCACTAGTTGGGATGAGACCAAAATAATGACCATGTACTTAACATTTTCATTGTCAAAAATTTGCTTAAATTAAATGAGCAACCTAGAAATAGGTGAGAAATTTTCTTTTTCATTATACTTATTGCAACATCTCTGTCTTTCTCAAAATTCAAAAACGTTCTACTGTTTATTCCTGGCCAGTACTTGATATTTGCCTATATGTGTAATTTGGTGTGAGGTTCTTTATTACTGCAGTCTATTAGCATGGCATGGGGGGGAAAAGGGGTACAAGGGCCAAGGGAGCAGAAAGTGGAAGAGGGGGCAGGGATTTTTGAGGCAAGGGGTGACACACACACATAATCAGCACACTCAGCTCTTTCTGCCCTCAATAGTGCCATTGTGTCATGCCATGAAAGAGGAGGGGGGTTTACATACACACACTTCACACACATGCATACCCAGATACAGGGGACCTGTGAACCATGTCCCTCAGAAACTTGTGACGTCTCTTTGTTCTCATGCGCTTCCTGCCCCAACTGTCCCTCTCTTCTCTCTCCATCAGCCCCATTCTCTTTCCCATCCAGTTCCAGCTGGTCCTAGTTTCTGTCGTGACACTGTGTGCGCTCTGTTAAAGAACTGTGAGATCTGTTCATGTGATGATTTTACTTTGCTGGATCATCTAGAAGAATGTAAACGGAACTATATGTACAGTGGAAAAAATAATTATTTGATCCCCTGCTGAATTTGTACGTTTGCTGACATGCCAAAAACATAATTTATGAGAGAGTTTTATGGAGAGAGACAGAATATCAACCAAAAATCAAGAAAAAAATGTTACATAAAAGTTATAAATGGATATGAATGTCATTCAGTGA
Organism: Brachyalestes nurse; assembly: GCA_037974405.1. Taxonomy (NCBI): domain Eukaryota; kingdom Metazoa; phylum Chordata; class Actinopteri; order Characiformes; family Alestidae; genus Brachyalestes; species Brachyalestes nurse. The sequence continues at coordinate 6,813,109 of JBBPCY010000028.1, read as the reverse complement.
AATAAGTATTTGACCCCCTACATCCCATAGGCAGGTTGTGTGCCCATCAATTTTAACTTATGTGTATAAAGCACACTTGTCCACAGAATCAGTTACTTCCATTCCAGCCTCTCCACCACCATGGGCAAGACCAAAGAGCTGTCAAAGGACATCAGGGACAAGATTGTAGACCTGCAGGAGGCTGGAATAAGTATTTGATACCCAAGCAAAACATGACTTAGTACTAGGTGCAGAAACCCTTGTTGGCAAGCACAGCAGTGACATCCCACATCTCAGGAGGGATTTTGGCCCACTCCTCTTTACAGAAACTTTCCAAATCCTTTAGGTTTATTGGCTGCTGCTTGGCAACTCGAAGCTTCAGCTCCTCCACAGATTTTCTATAGGACTGAGGTCTGGAGACTGGCTAG
>JBBPCY010000028.1:6794886-6812602 GCA_037974405.1 Brachyalestes nurse | reverse complement strand
CTTAGCATATGATTATTATATGCTAATTATACCAACTATCATGCAAAATATAACTAGCTTCATCACAAAAACTGTATGTGCGGGAAAAACTAAACACTGATTTGAAATCAGCATGGGAAACACTACAAAACCCACATAAACTTATCTCTGATGATTTTGACCTGTTGACATGTGTAATTATTTCCCCCACTCGATATAAACAGGGAAGTCCGAACATTTTTATAATTGAGCTGTTAAAGGGCCCATATCATCAAATTCCCCTAAAAACATGTTTCAAAATCAGCTCATATATTGTATTCATCCCACAGTTGTCTAGTGTTTCAAACCCAGGCTGCTTTTTTAATACAATATAGCCAATCAGAACAGAGCTCATTTACATGTATCAGTTTTAAAAGGAACAGAAACATTCTGTTTAACTCTGTTGGAGGGATACAGAAATGGAAGGAATGAAAATGGTTATGTAAAAATACATTTTAGCCTTTAAAAATCACAAAAACATTATAAGTGGGAGTCAGGGGAGAAAATAATTCGAGACATGTTGCATTCCGGGCCCTAAGATACGAACAAAGTCATTCAGACTTGTTCGGTGTGAAATCCTCTCTTCTGGAGAAACCTGTCAAGTCAGAATTGCTCACAGTTGTGCATGATAGGAACCAGACGTCTAAACGGTTAATTACTCTGAAAGCTCTCTCACACACAGGTGAAAAATTAATTGGTTACAAAGAAGTCGGCTGATCCCTGATAAATATTTTATGCTTTCAGAAGTAGTTTTTTTTTTTTTTGGACCTAAAATGCATTATTTTAAAATATGTTCACGATGCATGCTCAGTCTTACAGGGCAAAATAGTACCTAAAGAAAACTTTTCCACTTTTTTATACAAGTTCTGCTTCCTGTCACCACCACTGTAAAGAAATTCAAGTGGGTACGTTTCTCTTTGATGAACCAATCAACATCAAAACACTCTGGATGGCTTTGTTTAAATCTCAGTCATTGAATTATGCAGATTTTTTAAATATCAGAGGAATTCCCCATTAAATATACAACTTTTCCCTGCTTCCCTGCTTGTGTGTGTGTGTGTGTGTGAAATGAGAGAGAGAGAGACAGACATAGAGAGAGAAAGCTCGGGCTGCAGTAATAAGCGCCTTTGTTAAACCCACAGTGCAGCTATTTCTGCCAGTGGCTGGAAAACAGGCCCAGATTCTACATCCTAGATTGGGAATGTTTCCGCCCCTGCTCCGAGAGAGAGAGAGAAAAAGAGAGAGGGAGGCAGCGATTGGGAATGATTACGCTGTGTTTTGGCTCCTCGTCCACCTCCAGAAGCGAGTATGAGCGGATTGTGTATCTGCAGAGTGTTAACACAGTGTTGGGAAGACAGAGCGAGAAAAGGGACTGGGATGCAGGGAAAGAGGACGATACTAAATAAATGAACAGAGCGAGACAGAGTAAAAAGAGAGCAAACAAAAAAGTGTTGAGAAAGAACAAGAAAGAAATAAGGACATAAAGAAAGACAGACGGAAAGTAAGTGCTGGGCAGGTGATATAAAAGAAGGGATAAGAAGACAGAAAGACAGGAGGAACGAAAGGAAGGAAGAATCCCGACAGGTCTGGTGAGAGGGGCTGAGTGGAGATGTTCACCTGCTGAGGACGGAAATGAGGGGGAAGCAGGTGAATGAGGGGTCAGAAATCGAGAGGGAGATGGAGTGGGCAGAGATGAAAGGAGAAACGAAGGAAAAAGAAGGTAGGTGAAAGTGCTGAAGAGGTAAAACGCACGGTGGCCTGACAGCAGTGAAGAAGATTAGGTCATATTTCTGAAGCATCTCATAGGTACAGTGCAGCTCAAAGTGCTTCACGTAGGGCTGAAAATAGGACATAAGAGCCAGCAGAACATGGGAACAGAGGCAAGAGCTCTATGGAGAGAGACTGTGATTAGTGAGAAAACACCCTGAGCTCTAGGAATACGTCCCTGAGAATTGTGTGCTGCTTCCATCTAGTGGTTTGGAATAGGAATACAGTCTACAGTGTTCCTGTGGCTGGTCCCTCTGGCCTAACCTGCTTTAATAGAGACAGAGAGAGGGACATCCTGCTAAACAAGAGTGAGCCCATTAAAGAACTTATTTTTCCTGCTTTAGCGGTCATGGAGGAACTGAAAGCAGAAGTTTCTGGCAAAGGTGTAAGAGGGCATTGTCACTCCAGCATACAGAACCGTTTGTGTTGAGTGGGTGTAGGGGGGTGGGTGGGGTGAAATAATGTTCTTGACTAGATATTTCATTTCATGCTTTTGAAATATAACTGCCTTGGCACTAATAAATCCATGAACAGTATTGAGTTGCATATGAAAAAATGTGGAATGCGAAGCAAAGATACTGGGGGTTTAAAAAGTGTATACAGTGATTTGTCTGCAGCATTAGGGTCACACACACACACACACACACGCATGTACACTCGTGCCTTCAGAAAAGAACTGAAACTTTTTGCTGACACAAAGACAGCTCACACATCTCATTTTGATTCTGGATGTTTCTCATGGAGGCCGAAGACTCAGGTATGAGCGCAAGCCGTTTACTTTTCGTCTTTCTCTGCCCACCTGTCACTCGTTCATTTTCAGTCGTTTTTTATTTGTGCAGGAAAACATTGTCTTTTTTGGTGTTTGTGATTTTAATAATGCTGGACAGCTTTAAGTTACCTTTCTCTTTCTCATTTTCGTTTTCTTTCCAAAGTGTGAGGGCGTGTGCGAGGCCGTCTGTGTTGTTTCATCCATGACAGATGCCTTTTGCTGCTGTATTAATTCCCGCTGTGTCAGTACATATGATGTGTATCTGAATCTATGCAGAGTGACCCTGCTGTACCCTCTGGCTTCTCCTGTAACCTTCGCTCTCTCCCTTTTTCTCTACTGCTCCTTCCGTTGTCCCCCCTCTTCTCTCCTCCTTTACCTATTTCCTCTATTTGCCCCCTTCTTTTTTCCCCTCCTTTCTCTACTTTTGCTCCTCCCACAGATGAGCCGACCAGCCCGGGCGCAGATTTGCGGGCGTGTCACGTCCCCGCCTCCTCCGTCGTGTCCAGTGGGCTTAAATCGGCCCCCGCTGTGGCCACCAGCCCGACCTCCCCAACTTTCACCTTCCCCCTCAGTCGCCTCTTCTCCCACGACTTCAGTGAGTCCAGTAGAGAGAGACGCAACGCCGCGAAACGCACACACTCATACACACCGCTGCAAAACAGAAAAGACTATTTCAGTCATATTTTTAAAGATGTTCAAGTAGAAAACAAACAGTATCAGTCAAAAATGTAGCCACAATTTTACCCTCAAATGTGGTCGGTGAGTCAAAACATGTTTGGTGTCTGAGTTTTGTTTCTTTGGAGCAGCAAAGCTAATGTAGCTAACAGCTAATTGAAGTTTACAGCCTTGAGCTGCCGCCTTGCAGGTCTAGACATAAGAGTGTATCTTATGTATAAAAAAATATGATTGGCTGAGCCACATTCACAGCCATTCAGTTGCCTCACAGCAATTATCAGGGCATTCTGTATTAAAGTGCCACCTCGTTAAAAACTGTCCTGTGAATGGAATAATCTTGGATTACTGGACTGTCAAATGACAATCTTGGATTACTGGACTGTCTTGGCTGATTCAGTTGAGGTTTTTTCAAGCCTGTTGTAAAAGCACCTCAGGTGGCTCCTCAAGAAGCTGCTTGAGAGAGTACTAAAGCTGCATCAGGCCAAAGGGAGAGTCAAAATTCAAGATTTGTTAAATACTTTGTAGTTCTATAGTTTTGATAATTATTAGTCGGTGAGTCCTACCCTTTGACTGATACTGTAGATGTTTCCACAACAGATGAGCAGCAAAAGACAAAACTGCCTATGTGTAGCATCTGCATTTACGGTCTCCACCCCATTCTTCAGAGAACACTTGCATGCATTAGACTGCACATTCGTGACCCTGTCAGGCCCTTGGTAAAGCATCTCTGCATGGTCTCCTGCATGTGTGCACGACGGACATTCTGCGTTGCCCCATGGCCATGTCTGGACTACAACGACAACCCTGTCGGTCTTCTGGAACAACAAAGTCCCATCCCTCACTCCGCTCGCTATCGTCCTGTCTCCTCCTTCCTGTCTCTTAACCAGCAAAGTCCTACCCCTTAACTGTCTTGTAGCTCTTTGCTCCGCCCTTTTTATCCTCTTCAGCACCCATGTCATCTCCTTACAAATAAGCAGTGTCTCCATCGCTCTCTCTCTCTCTCTCTCTCTCTCGCTCTCTTTCTCCTTCTCATGATCTCTCTCTCTCTCTCTCTTTCTTTCTTACTATCTTTCTCTCTCTCTCACTATCTCTCTCTCTCTCTCTCTCCCTCTCTGAGCAGGCAGTATAAAGTCAAGTCGGCGCTCCTCCTACCTGTTGGCCATCACCACCGAACGCTCCAAGTCATGTGACGAAGGGCTCAACACCTTCAGGGACGATGGCCGAGTCTTCCAGTGAGTCCTCAGAATTCGTGGGAGGTCTTGGGACGAAGAACCAATCAGAATCATTTTTAGAAGTAAACTCCTGGAATTGATGGGAAGCTATTGTTTGGTCTTGTTTTGGTCTTGGTCTTGTTTTGCAGAAATCTGCTGCAACACCTGTACTCTAGTATGATAATGCCTGACTCATTATACTGCATAGCCAGTCGCCTCTTATTTTTTGACAGTTCACTTCATTTAAACAGGCAACTTTTTTCTTGTACTGTCACCGTGATGGGTGCCAGTCAGTCTGCCGCATGCTTGGTGCAGTTCCTTCATCGATCCTGTCAGATCGGTCTTGTTTTTAAACAACAGAGCACAACTAATCAGTTTGGAAATGGTACATCAGTAATGTGGTAAATGGGGGAAAATAAGTAAATAATAATGCAAAAAACCCTGATTGGTGCTTTAAAATGGAAACTGTCAGTGGGGGCTTAGCACATAATCCACTAATATACTATGTTTTCTTTTGCATTTGATAGTTGTACTGTGATATACTGTACATATGCGGTTGTGCTGCATATTATTCTGTTTTGATTCCTGTTTCATTGTCTTTTGTAGGAGACTGCCGAGAGTTAAGAGCGTCTATGCTGATGGGGTGAGTTCTCCGTACTGAGCACATGTGCTGAAATATTGTGCCGTAAAAACGATCTTTAAATAATATCATTATTTATTTGCCGCTGTGTGTGTGTTGTGTATCCAGTCTCTGGACAGTCTGAAGGCTCCTGAGGATGCTCGCTCTAAACGGCACTCCACCTCCGAACTGGGCAGCATCAGCTATACAGATGTCCGGAGAGAGGGATGGCTCCACTACAAGCAGATCCACACTGAGAAGGGCAAGGTAAGAAAGAGATAAACACACTAAGAGAGAGAATGGGCCCACTGGCTGAGCAGCAAGATTACTTTTTCAAAGTTATTCTTTTCATGCTTTTCAGAAGTTTGGATATGGATATGTCTAGATTAGCATGACATGGAAATACAGTATAATACTCATTTATATAAAGTTGCATGATATTTTCCATAGAGTATTAGTGTAGTAGCTGATTGGCTTGAAATATCAGTCCAGTCTAAACATCAGCTCACATGGAAACAGTTTTGATATTGTCTCTTATGCTGATTATGTGCAAGTTGTAAAAGATCTCTCAGAAGCTCGAAATCTATATAAGAATCCTAATATTTGAAATGTGCCCAAAATGATTAACAGAGCTGTCGAAAATTCTAAAACAGAAAGTGTTTACATACTTCGATTTTAAAAGTGATCAAAACTGAAAGTTATAACTTCTCAAAAAATATTGTTGATATGAAACTACACAGTGTCATCTATCATGAATATACTGAATGTACTGAAATAAAATATACTCAATAAAGTATCAAAAATGCATTTTGCGTTCATTTGTAATGCTCAGTAATACACTGGTAATAATCAACGAAACTAAATAACACTTATTAAATGAAAGTTATTCTGAATGTCTGTCCGTTTGTAATGTGTGCATGTTTTTATGTCATTTTCTCTTGTTTTTCTTTTCCCATCTTTGACCTCTCAGAAAGTGGGCAGTGCCATGCGCCCATGGAGGCGAGTCTTTTCGGTGCTCCGCTGTAATTCGCTCTACCTCTATAAAGATAAACGGGAAGCACTGCTGAAGGGGTCCGCCCTGGGGGGTGGGTCCGAGGACGAGCAGCCAATCAGCATTTGGGGCTGCCTAGTGGACATTGCATACAGCGAGACGAAACGCAAGAACGCACTGCGGCTAACCACCCAGGACTTCTGCGAGTACCTGCTGCAAGCCGAAGACCGGGACGACATGCTGGACTGGATCAGAGTGATCCGAGAGAGCAGCAAGACTGACAGCGAGGTGAGAGAGAGAGACAGTGACAGAGAGAGAGAACTGTTATTTTAAATGACAGTAAGTAACATTCTTGTTATCGGGAGACTGTTTTCTTATTTAGAGCAAAATGTTTCATCCTGTTACAGATGTAGATGGGTCTTAGGAGTCCAGCCCAAGGACTTGCCTACTCAGCTGCTTAGAGGGCAGTGGTTTTACTCACTACATTAACAGTAAATTAGATTTTTTTATTTAGTTGAAAAATCCATTTTACTGCAATGGGCTAGCGCCCCACCCAGTGTGAGTCCCTGCCTCACACCAGTAGAGCCCGGGATAGGCTCCGGGCACCCGCAGCCCTAGTAAGGACTAAGCAGTTAGAGAAAATGAATGCATGGATTAATGAATGAAATCAAATTTAGTCAATGTGCGTGTACACGTTTGGCATATATTATATACTGTTTTAGTGAACAACGGCTTTAAAACCCATTTTTTCAGTTAAAGAAATTGAAAGAATGAGGCCAGCCTTAGTTTGCCCTTAGTTTGACCAGTGAAGGTTCCCATTACAAAGTTCCCTGTTTTAGTGGTTTATGGAAATGATTCATGGATTACATGTATGTTTGTTATAGGAGTTGGGGCAAGCTCTCATCAGTAAGAAGCTGAATGACTACAGGAAGCAGAGGTGAGTCATTTTGCCGTACCATTATACCATTTCCTCACAATAGGAGCTTGTACAAACGGTAAACGGAGTGAGGAACTGATTGAGACATGTTCCATTCTTTTTACTAAAATATAAGGGCATACTCCTTATAATAAAGATAGACTTGACATGATGTATTCAGAATTATACAATCTTTATGTTTTTAACACGATATGACTCATCAGTTCATTCGGTCCTCAGGTGGAAAAAGTAGCCTGTTTGGGTCTTATGCTTTGGTGTTGTCTCTGTGTTGCCTAATTTAGTCCGACAGGGAACAAGCCAGACTCCTCTCCCCGTGTACCACGCATGCCCTTCCTGCACAACAAGGCGGATAACAGCAGTGCGCCCCCACGCTCCCCCAAACATGAGGGCAAAGGTCAGCAAAACCAACCACCCAGGACCTTCTGGCCTTGTCTATTCATTTTGTGTAGAAAATCTCCTTTTCTTCAAATTAGTTATTAACTATACTCTCCCTTTCTGTTAGAGGAGAGCAGTCCTCCCAAGTCTCCATGGGGCATAAACATCATGAAGAAGGTGAAGAAGGCGGGCCCTAAAGCTTTCGGAGTGCGTCTGGAGGACTGCCAACCTGCTGCCAGTAACAAGGTCAGCGTTTGACCTTGGTGTTTCTGCAAATTGGAGTGCAAGCATAAAGAACCAAGCATTATTCATTCTATAAGTGTGTGTGTGTGTGTGTGTGTCTGTGTGTGTGTGTGTGTGTGTGCGCGCGCATAGTGCATTCCCCTGATTGTGGAGATTTGCTGTGGCTTGGTGGAAGAGATGGGTCTTGAGTACACAGGCATTTACAGAGTGCCAGGAAACAACGCTGTGGTGTCCAGCCTTCAAGAGCAACTCAACAAGGGCAGTGACATCAACACTGCGGAGGAGGTGAGACACGCACACACACACACACACACACACACACACACACTCACACACACACATACTTACACAATGCTTATGTTTCTGAAAGAAAAAATATAATTTTAGGTCCTCAGGCTGACATATTTAAGCTTATTTCCTGTAGAGGGTGTTCTAATATGTAAATCAAATATGTGATTTGACTGATGTTTGCATACAACTGTGTATTACATGGTTTACAAACTGTTTTACAAATCTTAATTTCTCCTAGCTTTACTCTTGTATGACATCTGTAACCTTCTGTAGGTTTCTGGCATAGAATAAAACAGATTATCTTGTGTGGTGTGCTCCCCTTTGAAAAAATACAGGTCTCTAATGAATCCAGCCTTTAGTGACCAGTACTTTTTAAGAAGTGAAGACAGTCTGTGATTAAGACAGCTCCACTGTTCATGTTGCATATATCTCGACGGTGTAGGTTCTGGTTAGAACTTTTGTCTCTTTTTCTGATCTAGCGGTGGCAGGATCTGAATGTGGTCAGCAGTCTGCTCAAGTCATTCTTCCGCAAGCTCCCGGAGCCCCTCTTCACGGATGGTGAGATGTTTGGATTTACAGGCACCCCGATATTTAGTGAATTATGTTCGAACTTAAAAGATTTGCAGACAATTAGCAAATTAAACAGTTACATATACAGTTTAGTCACTTTTAAATAGTCAGTTGCCTACAAGCAATACAACAGAAACAAGTTGTTTTTGAGCAAGGACAAGATATTTCATTAGGAAATGAAATATAATTCTTAACATCTAACTTTACTGTGTTGTTCAAGAGCTTCTGATTTGAGGAAGAGTTAGCCACTATAGACACTTTGCGAAAATCTTTTGTTCTATGTGTGAATAAACATATTACCATATTTTAGCTTTTGATAACGTTAATATATTGATTTTATTTTTGTCATTTGTGTTGCCTCCCAACTTTTTTTTATTTTAAATGCCATGTTAAGACTCATCAGGAAAGTATTTCCCTACTGGTCACTGGTTTATAGTTTTCTCTGTTCTTCAGACAAATACAACGACTTTATTGAGGCCAACCGTATGGAGAATGCAAGCGACAGACTGAAGACCCTGAAGAAACTGGTATGAGCATGACATCTTTACCAGTGTATGCACTTACGTGCACTTATAATACCTTATTTTTGCCTCTTACATTTATGTGTCTGTGTGTTCTTGTGTGTTAATGTGTGTATGTATTCCACTGAGTCCAAATGTTCTCTTAATGATCTTGAAAAAATCTATAAATGTGGGGACATTTGGCTGGTTCTTCACATTGTGAAGATTGCCTTTTTGTTACTAAGCATTGCATCACATACAGCACAGTATTGTAGTATACAGTATTACACATGTCAATAGAATGTCCTTACAAATGTGTGTGTCAATTTCTGTAGATCCATGATTTGCCAGATTATTACTTCCACACTTTGAAGTTTCTGATTGGTCACTTGAAGATGGTAGCAGACCACTCTGAGAAGAACAAGGTCAGCAAAAGATCTCTCTAGATTGTCTATGAATTATTGTGTATATATATTCCTTTAACCTGGACTGGGTTTTATAAGAAACCATATATCTACATAATTGTACCCTCACCTCAATGCATTACTGGCTGTTGTTTGTGCATGCAACAGGATGTAACCACATGCACCAGTCTGTTTCTGGATATTTAAAGGAATGGTCTAAGGAAAAACTTCTCTATCTATCCCAAATGTAGTTGTTCAGCCAAGACGTATTAGGAGTCCAGTTCTTGCTCCAGTTTTTGTTAGGTTTTCTTAGGTTTCACCATACTATCACTTTAAGGTGGGGCTGGGAATTTATTTAATGGATCTTGGGCTGTTGTGGGCTGTTTATTTGAACCTCCAACCCTCTGTGTAGATGGAGCCACGTAACCTGGCACTGGTATTTGGTCCCACTCTTGTGCGAACATCAGAGGACAACATGACGGATATGGTCACCCACATGCCTGACCGCTACAAGATTGTCGAGACTCTGATCCAACATGTAAGCCTGTAGCCTGACACTACACTACACACACACACACACATACACATACACTCACTCTTTATTTACAGTTCATTATGAGAGTGTATCTTCCATATTTTCAATAGATTAAGTCTTTTAACTCTCTGCCTGTTTCCACAGCATGCCTGGTTTTTCAGTGAGGAACATGAGAAGGATGAAAAGGTAAGTTATCACTTTCGTGGCACTAGTCTTTACTGCTGATTGATTCCATTGACATCGATCCCATCTGCCGTTTACATACATTAAGGACTTTTCTTCCTGCTCTCCTTTCCCTCAGACACCAGTGGACACAGAGGATGTTCAGCCTGCCCCTAACATAGACCACCTCTTACCTAACATTGGCCGAACTGGCATGCTAGGAGACGCCTCAGGTGAGAAACCGCCTGGCCCAGCTTCCGCCAATCGCAGCTCATCTCAAGCCATAGAACAGCTAATCATAGCACAGTTTCTTTAGAGTAGATCAGTTGACTAGGGATGCATTCAGGGGTTTGAAACAGGCCTGTTCAATCAGAGAGTCTATGAATAGTGAGTGCCTAGTTAAGGTAGCCATGCTCCGCCCACAAATGCTTCACTGGTGTTGCAAGATTAGACAAGGTTTTCAAAATGTTCATTAAAATTTCATTAAGTTCAAATGATATTTATTTTGTGTCGATTTGAAAAGTCACACATCTCAAGTCGTCAAAGCATTTTCTATAATTTTTAGGCTGTTTTTTTGGATAAACATTTGCTTGACAGACTAACAAGACGAAAACCCTATTTATATATTGTTGCCCAGTTATACCTCTATTTGCCTGGTATAGCTTGGGACATTATATGTTTCCTTAACCTTAATGTTTATATGGCAATTACCAGGCCAATGAAATGTCATCAGCAGATCCTCAGGAGTAATAGAGTGAGATGTAACCGAATATGAGTATGTTATTCAAAATGAATCCGTACAACTCATTTGTTTTTAGATCCACCAACACCACACCACATAAGACCTAAACATTCTTGATTTAGTCTGGTCTACAGACCATTGCATGGATACCAGTTCAGATAGAATTACAGAAAGTAGATAGAAATGGAAGTCTCTTTCAACTAATGTTCTCCAGTAGCTTAGAAAAATACTGTCTTAAATAAAAGCATGTTTCTATACGAACCGGGAGGTGGGCAAAGTTTAGAAGCTGCATGTCAGTAGTTTCTGTTTTATTAGACATCTAGCAACTGGTTTTCTCTATCAGTTTTTTCTGCATGTTTTGTTCTCTACACTTTCCTGTTTTTGTTTTTGTTTTTTATCTTTTTTCTTCTCTGTTTTGTATTCATTTCTCCACTTTCTCTCTCTGTACATTTCTGCGTCCCTCTCTTAGCTGAGCCTGTGGAGCAGCCACTGCGGTAGGATGGGTTTCGCCTGCCATACCCTGTGTGTGTTTGTGTTTGTGTGTGTGTGTGGGTGTTTGTGTGTGTGCGTCTGTGTGTGTGGGTGTGCGTATGGGTGTGCGTTTGTGCGGGTGTGTGTTTGGACGGCTTTCTGTTTGAATGAATGAGTAAACGTCTGTGGCGATGGGTGTGAATGCAAGTCGTCTGTGTGTATGTTTTTCTCGGTGTCTCTGAAATCATCCTCTCTGCATTTTCCTGCTCCTGCTTTTTACACGGCTTCTTACACGGGTCGATGTCATCAGTATGTGACGTGATGTCATCAGTGTTTGCGGTTCTTCCTTAATGCTGCAGATTCGGACTGCTTGGCTTCCTTTGAAGACCCTGTTCACATTTGAGCGCCTTGTAAAGACAATCAGTTTTTCATTCCTCGGGCAGACGTTGCTCAGCGAGTGTCTTGTGTGAACACTGTCTCCTGGGGGAATGCTTCATGCTGAATGACAGGCACAGAGGAGAGGGAAACGGTGTGATGAGAAAAAAAACATGAGTAGACTTAGAGGACCTCATGATCCAAAACGGCTCGTGTCACACCCTTCTCGTTTGTGCCTCTCATTTTTGGAAAATGTGTCCCTTTACCATGATATTCATCTTTCCCTCTCTCTCTCTTTCCCTCTCTTTCTCTCTCTCTCTCTCTCTCTCTCTCTCTCGCTCTCGCTCTCGCTCTCTCTCTATCTCTCTCTCTTTCCCTCTCTTTCTCTCTCTCTCTCTCGCTCTCTCTCTATCTCTCTCTCTCTTTCCCTCTCTTTCTCTCTCTCTCTTGCTCCCTCTCTATCTCCATCTCCCTCTTTTCTTCTGTTTCTTTTTTTTTACTTTACAGACTCAACCAACAGTGATTCTGCAAAATCAAAGGTAAGAGTTGATAGTCATACTTTACTTGTTACATAACACTGATATAACCATGCTATAAACAAGCCATGAGTTGTCATGGCACTTTGTTCTGTTATACAAGTGTCATGTTGCCTTACCGGCAATTGTTTTAATGTTTGATGTCAAACCGGCAATTGTTTTAATGGTAGATGACAGCTTGTGTCACATGCTAATTTTTCATCCATCAAGTATGATGTCTGTCATCACGATAAATGGTGACCTGACATTATTACAGCTCTGGCAAAAAATAAGAGACCACTGCCAACAAATGTTCAGTTTCTCAGAGTTTATTTTTTAATAGTATTGAACTGAACAGCTTTGCCTTAGTTTTTAAGAACTGCTGACAGTATTTCTCTTAATTTCTCCTAGCGTTCTATAAAGCATAATTTAAAAGAGAATGACAATACATCAAAACAAGAGAAATGATGCAGTGTTTACAGAACTTCAATAATTCAAAGAAAACAAAGCTCTTGTTAGCTCAAACAAAATGGCAATAATTGCCTTTGACATACTTCTAGTAGTGTTTAATATCCAACTGGTCACATTGCATGAGGAGAGTGTTGATTTCAGCGTTTTCCTAATTAAATAAGATGTGATTCAGGTGATCACTAATCAGTCCCTCATCAAGCAGAATGAGGTGCTTGTGTAGGAATTTAACAGACACTGACATGGAATGGCTGTCACACTCATAGAGAGGGTGATTTAAAAATAAATTGCAGTGGTCTCGTTTTTTTCCGGAGGTGTATACTAATGAACAAGATCTGTCATGACAACTCGTTTATGCCATGGTTATATCAATGTTATGTAGCAGGGTCCAAATAAAGAGTTACCAAACTGACCAAAATTTCAAGATCATCCAATTGATTTATGGACTCTTTCAACACACTCATCAGTAATGCCAAATATGTAGAATGCAAAAAAGCACAAAACAGTATGTCTTTTTCAAACAGATACTGAAAATTACACAGTATGAAACAGTGAATTGACACTATGAATAATAAACAATTTTCTATGAATGTTTTAGAAATGTCATTACAGGCCTTTATTGCCTCTCCCAACACTTCTTATTCATGCTCTTGGTGATATGTAGTTGATATCTAGCTGTACACATATGGTCTCATCACACTACTAATAATGAATTTGTTTTATTTGTCATGATATGAAATGACCCTTTGATCTCTCTTGTTTTTCAGGGGTCAGGGGGGTCAAAACGTGACCTCTTAGCCAAGGACTTTCTGACCACACTGTCCATCATGTCTGCTGTGGCTCGCAAGCGCAGGAAACGGACCACCTCCCGCCCCCTGGGTAGCAGCACTGATGACGACTCTGAGCAAGAGGCAATCAGAACTTGCCTCACAGGGGAAGGGGAGGAGCAGGAGCAAGAGGTGGAGCCTGTTCAGTCTGACACTGCCCCACGTGCAGAGGCAGAGGAGGATGAGGACGAAGAGGACGAAGAAGAAGATGAAGGCGAGAGAGAGACAGAATGTGTTCAGAAAGACAAGGCCACTCCCAGCATACCTGGCAGCGAAGAGGCCCAATCGGTACTCCTAAGCGAGGAAGAGGACCAGAGGTCTGAAGTCAAGAGATCAGGTGGCTGGCGAGGGGAAGATGCCCGCTCTATCGTCTCAGGTTACTCCACCCTCTCCACTTTGGGGCGGAGCTTAGCCTCAGAGGGGCGGGGCGAGGATGCAGATGATGAACAGAGTGAACTAGTGAGTGAAACAGATAATGAAAGTGGCTTTGCCTCACGCTCTCTTACCCAGGAGCGCCCCGAAAAACACACACCCGCACCTACATCACCCGACCGCACACAAACGTCACACGTTTCGCCAGGATCAACTGCACCGCGCAGTTTCCTCTACACACACTACAAATCTACACCTGTTTCTGCTCCTGAACCCATTCCTTCCTCCACAAAAAGCAAAAACCTGACCCCAGACCCCACAGAAAGGGTCGGTGAGAGTGCAGCACGTTCCTCCACCCCTTCAAGTTCATCTTACTCCTCCTCTGCCTCCCAGCGCCTTCACAGCCGGCCCTCCTTCAACTCCCATCGCTTGATCCAGTGCGACACTCTAGCCCGCCGTAGGCTAAAGTCAGAGAAGGACAAAGCTCGCTCAATGGACCTTCTGGAAGTGTCCAGTTCTTCAGTCACAGAGGATGATCGGCGGCCTAGTGTTGGACAAACAAAGATACCTGAGTCCTTCTCTTCCCCTTCATCAAAAACCAAACTGAACCGAGGTGGTAGTCAGGAAAGTACTCAAGCCCCCTCTGGCTCCAGCGAGGGGCGTTCCTTCTCCCTGGCAGAGCAGGTAAGAGCCCGTCTGCTGGGTTCAGCCGAGGACTTGCGGCCTGCTGGCCTGAGGAAGCCGCTCTCGCCTGAAACACGCAGGAAGAGGAGAGCCTGGAGGAGGCACACCGTGGTGGCCTCGCCAACTGAGACCTCCAGCAAGGCCCTGCCTCTCAATTCTTCAGTTGCTGCCAGCAACAACAACAACAGCAAGCCTCCAGCACCTCCCCCTAAACCACCTGTGGCACTTGCCCACACCGGAGCACAGCCCCTCCCCCAATGTTCAGAGGCCGACGCCCATTCTGCACGCCGGGCTCTGCCTACCTCCCGTTTTCACGAATGCCTGTGACAACATAGACAATGCCCAATAATATATGGCTGCAGTTACCACTCCCACAGCACCACCCATAAGCTCTTTTGGTTTAACACATGCGTGTAGATGTGAACACTGCTCTCACGGCTTTATTTTGTTTGGATTATCGTCAATAAGTTACTTCTTGTAGTAAAATCAGGGTTGCGAACTGTCACAGTTTTGGCATGAGACTCAGGTTTTCTGGTGTTTTCTCAGGCTCCTAGGCTGTAGAAAGACAATTTGAGCCAGATAAGCTGTTGTTGTTCTTCTGTGGGGAAGAACAAGAAAAACAGTTACATGACAGTTTACATCATTACCTCCTGAAAAAATCTGTAATCTCGCTACTAATTACCTTACTTTTTTAGGAGGGCAAATTCATTTCAGAACTAGCCAGTTCACGAAGCCAGTTACAGTAAGTATCATATAAAGGCATGCCAATATCCCTGCTCTCGACCCATCAGTTGGGAGTTCCTGAGGACCGGTTTGAGAAAGACGGATCTTTATGATAATCAGGATGAACTGTGGTTCAAATAAGTGTTTTAAGCAGTGTAACAACTGATCTGCACTTATCCATGTGAAATTGAAAGTGTTGCTCTTTCAAGCCCCTCTGAAAATCCCGTCTCGCCAAAGCTGGCAACCCTGATAAAAGGATTCTATAGGAAACATTTGTGGCTAACAGCTAGCTAGCTAAAGCTAGTTAAATGTTAGTTAGCTACTATTATGTGGTTATTTGGTGATTTATACAGGTGCTTCCTATCCTGACTCCAGTTTGTGTTTTATTTTGACCTATTTTGGCTTTTAAAAATGCACATGATCAGTGCTAGTTACCAAAGTACTAACTTTTACATATATTACAATGATTTGCTGTTTTCTTTTTTTAACATCTGTGGTCTCACTTTGGCGCACGAGCCACGGGGGGGATGTGAGAGTGGTGCCTGCAGCCGCGTCATACTCGACAAAACACCAAGAGAGCCGCACTGGAGCTTTGTAACTGCTGTGTTTTTCAGGATCTGCTGTGTGTGAACTGTCACAGAGGACATGCAGAGTTCAGTCTTGCGCATCTGCCTCTCTCCTACTCTTTTTTTTTTCCTTTAACAGTTGCTTGCATAGCACAGGGGTTCTTCTTTTAGTGTTGCCAAAGTTTCCCTGTCTTTTTAACGTCTTTTTTTAACACAGTATTCCAAAGGGGCCAGTAACAAACAGGTCACTGTGTGTTTTTTTGTATGGAACTGCCAGCTCACTTGCCTGCACTCACCTTCGAGGTTCTCGAGTGCTTTGGTGCTTCCTGTGCGCTCCCTTTTGCTGTAGCGGCACGGGAAACACATGTTTGTCCTTTCACTCTATCCGGTGGAGGGCATGCCAAATTCAGCTTCCCAGACTGGAACACTGGGCCAGGTTTGGGACACCTAGTCGGGACACTTTCTTGTGTTTCCATGATGATGCTGCCTGGTCACATGTCCAGAGCTGTCACAGCAAGCCTGAGACAACTAACAAGGGTACACACATACACACACAAACACACACACACACACACACACACACACACAATTTATCTTTAAACACACATAAAGTACATTTTATGGGGAATTCCACTGATTTTGAAAATGAACTGATCCTAAATCAGTAGATGAGCTGTAAACAAAGTCATTCATAGTGATGTTTCTGAAAAAATGTTGAGAAATGTTCCAACTCAGCCGTTCTTGTGGTGATAGAAGTCAGGGGTAATAATAATAATGATAAAATTGTGGTAAATATGAAATGAATTGTTTCTCATGGACTGCTTTGTCTCACAGCACCCTGCATGTACTTCTGTGCCCTGAATGGATTAAAAACACATTTTTGGCCTTAATTTGATCTCAGACGCATGGTAAAACATCATGCATCAGTGTAATTATAACCAGTCTGGTTCCTATCGCCAACCCTTTAACTTTTGTATCACATCAAACCAGTTTGAATGACTTTGTTTATGTCTTTAGGCTTTAATTATGCATACATTTTGGATAATCATTGGAATCCCCCTTAATCAGAGGACTGATATAGTATTAGTGAGGTAGCATTTGCCAACAGGAAAAATGTTCAGAAGCTAAAGACCATTGATCTTTGACCCTAGACTCCATGCATAATCTTACCCCTTTCCCTTCGCGCTACTTCGAAAAAGGCTCGTCGTGGTCAACACACACACATACACAGAGCATACACTGCTCAGTCAAATCATTTCTTCATTGGTGTGTTTGTGCGCGTCTGAAATTGTCTGTGTACAGTGTGTATGTGCATTGAACTATTTTGTAACATTTGTACAAAGCCTTGCTAAGTTAACCTTGTAAATATACATATAATATCATATTTGTTTTTTTTTATTCTTTTTTTTAGTTTTTATATGGTTTACAAAAGTGCACTTAGGTGCACAGACATTTCTTTCAAGATGTTACTTGAAATGTTTTTTGTTTGTTTTCCTTAATGTTTTTTGTTTGTTTTGTATACAATATATTATAAAATATATATTTTGTATGAATATAATAAGTACTTTTATTTGGAATTCTTGGAGTGTACCGGTTTTAAACAAACAGAACTAAACTCCAGTAGACTGTTCTTTATTTCCTCATCAATGGCCTTTCTCTGTGACTTACAAGTACTATGCAGAAATCTGTACACCTCGATGCAAAGAAGAAATTTAACCTGCAAAACAGTGTCTGTCAAACAGTCTGTCACATGCTATAATAAATCCCTTATTGCTGGGCATGTTTCGTCTTCGTTTGTTGAAGTCCTGCAAGATGACACAGTACTGCTGCTAATGAGGTGTGTGTGTGTGTGTGTGTGTGTGTGTGTGTGTGTGTGTGTGTGTGTGTGTGTGTGTGTGTGTGTGTG
>JBBPCY010000028.1:6774109-6794786 GCA_037974405.1 Brachyalestes nurse | reverse complement strand
TGTGTGTGTGTCTGTGTGTGTGTGTGTGTGTGTGTGTGTGTGTGTGTGTGTGTGTGTGTGTGTGTGTGTGTGTGTGTATGTGCATGCATTCTTTTGTCACTCGTTCTTGTACGTGGTGTTTTCCTTTTGAGCTACTTGTTTGGCCTCTGTAAACATGACTGCCTACGCTCCAGTTCACTGACTCATCACACTCTCAAGAATCTTGTTCCAGTCAGACTTTGGCAAACACATACTTGTATGCTGCATCTGTGTCTCTTTATTTTGGCTTATCATATGCAGGGGTTCTGGGAGACCTCATGCTCAGAGCGTGACCTCTCCTGCTGTCGTGCTTTCCTACTTCAACACATCTGGCCCAGGACATTGTAATTATGTGAGGGTCGAGGCAAACAGGATGTAATCGTAGGATCCAAAAGGTTTAATGCTAAAGGACAAGTGACAAGAACAAAAACAAAAACAAGGGGTCCGAGATACACAAAAACACAAGCTGGTCCAAAGAACCGCAAGAACAGGAGCACCACAGAAACAAAGGAGACAATAAACAGGTTTAACAAAAACACAAGAAAACCAACACAACAAGAAATGACCATAACACCGTTCCAAAACAAGTTTTACAAAGACAAGAAGTTTTACCAAGAATTCACAGACACCGACTGAAATACAGGGGGATTTACACAAATTACACTAATTTATAGGGCTGTAACGATATACGATACAAAACCGAGTTTGCGACACTCAGTGCCACGAACCCGTGTCGCGGTGTGAGGAGTGTGAATCGCGACACACCCCTTCCTGTATAACTCCTTCCCGAATCGTGGGTTTGGTGTGTCATTACAGCCCTACTAATTTACACTAATAAAAGGAAATGAGAACACCCGGCAGGGGTGAGTCAGGAACTAGACACAGGTGAACAGGATAACAAGGGGCGAGGCTAAGACCAAAACATAGTCACACGGTACAGACACAGAAACGAGGCACGTGGAGAGTGTAAACAACAACATAGACTGGAAAACAAGAAGGAACATTAAGCAGGGAAAGGACAGGGACAATGTTACATAAATGAGGGGCTTGTTAGTAGGCTAATGAGCTGAATTACGTTTTTTGGCGAGTTTTTTCCCCCACATGAATGAGATGAAAGAAAGCACAAAAAACCTGACATAACATTGGGTCCCTAGGACAGAGATGAATTTTTGGTTATATATATTAAATAGACAGACAAACAGACAGATGGATAGAAAATTAGATCAGTAGATAACAATCTATACTGAAAGTTACGACTGAAGGTTGTGAATAACTTAGCTGAAAAGTTTTGGGACAGATGTACTCGCAGCATCCATATACAGGGTGAGTGCACTTCACAGTATTTGCCTCATTGAACAGCGATGATCAAATTAATAAGTTGGCTGATTTTCAGGTGCTTTAAGCAAAAATCTGCCAATTTTGTCTGCCTCCCTGAAAGATAGACAGAATGACACACTATCTGACATAAATAGATAAACAGACCTTTTTCACAAAGGAAATTGCATTGTCAAAACAGACATAAAAATGTTCTTTAATTGTGAAAAGTGTTGTTTTCTAATCAAACTATCTCCCTGCTCTTTAAGAGACTGCTAATCTAATTATTGTAAATCACGTTGAGTCTGTGGAGCTGGAATTAGTCTCTAATCACCTCTGAAAGCAGGAGAACCTGAATTCCTGATTTAAGTCTGTCGAAACTGCCTCGCTGGATCACAGGAATGCTGTGGCACAGTTTAGAGCTTTCTCACCCACAGCTTTCAGACATGCGCAGCTCCCTTTCTGAGAAGTGCTTCAGACAAACAGTATACTCAGGCACACACACACACGCACACACACGCACACACACGCGCACACACCCGTTGGAAGACTTTATACCTACATAACGAGCATAATGTTCTACTGCCATAGTTACTCCAAAGTGATTGTTATAATGGAGTTTCTCTCTTTTTCTGACACACATTTGGTATCATTTTGTGATTTTTATCAATAGTAACTACACTGTAGATACGATATGTGTACTGGAATATTATAAACTGCATACTAATTGTTTATAATATTCCAGTATTATAAACTACATACCAGAGAGAGATAGAGAGAGAGATTATAATTATCTAATATATTAACAATAATTTTAGAACATTACTTCATACACATGACATTTGATGAGCACTCCAAACCTGAGTACTGAGAATGTTCAAACTGCAAATCACAGCTTAAAAATAACCTGCTCAGACCATATTTATCAATCAAATTGTGACTCACTTACACAAGGAACAAAAATTCTAATACATCAAGTAGTTAAGTAATTTAAAGTAATTAAAATCAAGTCATTCATTAATTGTAACAGTCATCATAGTCATATTACACACATACAACATCGTTGTTAATAATGTACTGTAATTATTTACTGTATCTTTCACAAAATATGTACTTATTTGTTTCTTTACTACAATCTTACTAGTTCATTTTTGTGTTGTTAATTACATCTGACGCATTATTAAGATTCATCTTATCACTTAATTCTCAGTGTTGTTCATCTTTCTCACTTATTATACAATCATCTGCAGCCACATTTCTTTATTTTTGTGAAGTTGTAGAGTGCCGGCATCATATTTCCATCATTTAATTTACGAACCCGGAAAAAAAATGGTTTTATATTAGTGGAAACAGTGATTCGACACTTGACTGAACGTTGATTTAGGAGACACTCATAACCTGCTCCATGTAAATCAAATGTAGTACTTCATTAACTCCCTCCATGGCAACAAAACAGACCTCTCAGAGCTTGCTTGGGGATGACGCCAGCACACGGTCTCGTGGTGCGGTTCTAATTTTAATACATTGCTTTTACATAGTCCTTCGAGATTTCACATGGAACGCGGTCAGTCTAAGGCAGTTATGACTGTTTAGGTGAATTTTATGTTGCAATGCACTGAGAACTGACGTTGACTCTGCACAGGTCTAACCAGATCCAGCCAGATCTTTCCAAGACCCTCAATTTAGCCACTCGCAGAGTCACCGTTCACACTGCAATTTAGTCTAAGACTTCAATCCAAAACTGTTGTTTAAGGTTATGGTGGCTTCATGTTGCACTAAACTGGAAATTTGGCCTTTTGCTTAGTGTTTTTCTCACAATTACACACATACACACACACACACACACACACACACACAAGCATGACACTGGGTAGTCAGTTTGCCTTTCATGCTAGTATATTCGCATTCCTTCGACATTCACTACAACCTTAATTTACCCCTGAAAATACACAAAATCCCTTCATTTGAATGAAGTGACCATTAATTTGTGAAACTGACACCTTAATTAAATCTAAAATTAGATTTAAGGCATGAGTGTGAAACCCCTTAATCTTAAATTTAACGCATTAATTCAATAGAACCTCCTGAATTAATGCATTAAATTAAAGGGTCAAGTTTGAAAAAGTAAAGGGAAAATTCAGTAGTTTTACCCCCTAAACAGCCTTAATCTGTGCACTTTTTCCCTTAATTTTCCTTAATTTCCTGTATGGGAAGTTCCTGTATGGGAAATTAAGGTCAAAAATAAGGTAATTTTAAGGGGTGAAATTAAGGCTTTGGTTCCATAGTGATTGCATATTAAATGTGACATTAATGGAACGTGGTTGGTTTTATAAGATAGGATTAGATAAGATAAATCTTTATTAGTCCCACAAGTGGGAAATTTGCAAATTGTAATACATGTAATGTCATCCAACAATATACAGAAATAAATAACCATTTCGTTTTCACTTGAATCACACTGAAAATTGTCACTTCAGTGAGGGCTTCCTTGCTGGACTGCAGGTGTCGAGTAGAGCTTAGACATGTTTGTATCAGAAACTGCGACCCGAGCCCAAAGGGCTTTGCATAAGCAGGCTGAGGGCATGGCTGGCACAGTTGGCATGCCATTAAGCCACTTTTTGCAGCTGCCAAAGCATGCACCCGCTCTTAGTATTAGCACCCACTAACTCCTCAGGGACAGCTAATACTCATGCAATTGTCAGCTGACTGTCAGTCCTATTGAAATGCTTCAAATAAAGCTGCTAATCACACAGACACATATAAAATGAAATGATTCCCAAACACAGAGGCTGTCAATCTGTAATCTTTAGGCTTTTCAGCAGGCAGTCATGTTTGTATTTAATTAACTCAGAACTGTATGCCTGCTTGTCTGAAAGATGCAGAAAATGGTAACTCAGTCATTGCTGATGTAGCTAACAAGTAATGGGAGCTCGTGGAAAGCACTTAACAAACTAATCTGCCCAACATGACTTACAAATCTTACAATGTTTTTCCATGTCTTAACTTTACAAGGTCAGATTTTACAAGTACCAGTTTACCAGTATACCAAATTCATCACACACACGCACACACGCACACACACACACACACACACACACACACACACACACTTCCTTGTTCTTGCTTTCACATTCACGTTTCTCGTCACTCTCATACTATCCATCCCCCCCTGAACTCTGACTCTTTTTTCTTCGTTTTTTTTTTTCGTTCTTCTTCTACATTTCTTTCTTTCTTTCTTCACTCTCATGTTCTTTCGCTTTCTCTCACTGTCATGTATTATGTGTCTCTGTCACTGACTCTTTCTTTTTATCTTTCTTTCATTCTTTCTTCGCTCTCATACTCTTGTTCTTTTTCTCACACTCATTATTTTTCTCCCCGTATCTCTCTTTTTTCTTTCTTTCTTTCTGTCTTTCTTTCTTCTATCTCACGCTCTTGTTCTTTCTCTCACATTCAGTATTTCTCTCTCTCTCAGTCTCCGTGACGGAGGTGGAGTGTGTGAGGGAGGGCTGTCAGTCAGAGTGTTTGCGGAGGCTGTCTGGTTCTGTCCCGGAGGCTCATTGTTTCACTCTGGTGTTCCGGGATGGGAGGAAGAGTCTGGACCTGCGCTGCTCGTCGCCAGAGGAGGCTCAGCGCTGGGTCCGCGGCATCAGGACCCTTAAAGACCGCGTGTCCAACATGAGCCAGAAAGAAAAGCTTGACCAATATCCTTTAGACCTAACACATCCACTGGCCAAGCCCAGGGCTGATGGACGCTCTGTAGGTCAGAGACCTGCAAGTCCGTCAGTACTGGAATCTGTCATTAAAACTGCACTGGAATGAATCACAGTATATATTACAGTAACAGTTAATGCCTAAAATTTGTAAACTAAAAGACAAAGTTGGGTGAGTTCACAGACACACACGTTAATGCAAAAGTGATATACAGTCTTGTGAAAAATGTTGCATCTGTGGTCAAATGACGTTTTGTTGATTTTCTTAATGAAAATACGTGCATGTCCTCTACAGAGAATACAGTGCTGCATGTTTCATGTGCAGTTACTGTTTGTCTGCTGCATTTAGCATATTGGATAAAGTATTTCAAAATGCCTGTGCACATTTTTTTATATAAACTCAACAAATTAACAGAAATTGGGCACTAACATTAGCGGGAAATGCCATATTTAAGTTGGCTCCTTGTAGAGAATGTGTCCACTTAGTTTCACTTATTTTTAAACTTTACTATATTATTGCCAACTTCTATATTTGTTTCATTAACCATAAAACAAGGTGATTTAGTCAAGGCAATGGTTCAGTTAAACACTTAAATGGTTCTTCAGTCTGAAAACTGACCTTTTCTTTGATACTAAAAAAAAAACCATTAAAAGTGTATTTGTTACTGGATAGTAACTCTTAAGATTGATAACTAAATGCAAAACTTAGGTTTGAGAGTTTAGTGTTGTAACAAACAGGAACATTGGCTCCTTATAAAATATAAACACACAAAGATGTGCACATTATAAAAGTGGTAATATAATGTCACTTGGTTTGATGGCAGTAGTTGTAGGAGTGCTTGGTCATAAATCCACCTTTGCCACCATAAAGCCATGACTGTGGTGCTTGTGTGTGTGTGTGTGTGTGTGTGTGAAAAAGTATAAAGAGTATAATTATATGTGAAAACACTATAATTATAGAAGGAAATCAGATTCTAATATAATCCCTAATACAACACATTTTACAGTAACTTTCTCACATTTTACTTTCTCTCTCTCTCTTTCTCTCCCTCACTCCCTCTCTCTCTCCCTCCCTCCCTCTCTCTCTCCCTCTCTCTTTCTCTTTCTTTACCTCTCAACACATAATTAGCCTCCTTCACACTCCAGGACTATACTTTTCCCGTAATGTTTGGTCTGTATTTGCGTCATTCACACACGTGAAGTCCTTAAATAGTATTTAGTGCACCTGCGTTAACTTAAAAATGTTGTGCTTTACCAGCCATTCTGGATCATTTTTGGATAGAAACAGCCAGACAGGGTAGATTTCTTTGGGGAATCATGTACAAAATACACATCAATGGAGTGAAAAAAATGTTCAGCTCTGTCAGCTGTAATGTTTCGACATTTGTTAGCACATGAGCCCTCTGGGTGATTTCCAAGTATTGTACAAGGTCTCATGCAGGTCAATTTCCGGGGATTTTGATTCTGTCTGGCCTTCATGCTTAACTCCTTCCTTTTTAATCGCTGTTGCAGTCTCTGGTAAAAGCACTTGTGGAATAGTAGAGGGATTTGCGGACAAAATTATAGCTAGATGCATACGCACAGTAACTTTTTTATAGTTTGAATAATGTAAAAATGTTCAATATATGCATCAAATTTGTTATTTTGAAACCTATTATTTTATATGTGTGTGTGTATATATGTAGTGAATATATGAGTTCAACTGTATTGAAGTGTATGTTGTCCTTAACTGCGCTCACTTGGATCAGAAGCTATCTGAGACGAGCGGATCTGAACCAGGACGGGAAAATGAGTTACAACGAGATTAAACGCCTGCTGCAGATGATCAACATCGACCTGAATGAACAGTATGCGCGCACCCTCTTTAAGGTTTGTACGTGTGTGTGTGTGTGTGTTTGTGTGTTTGTGTGTGTAGCAAAGTTGCGCCATATGGCAGTTGTTATTATTGAATGTAGTGTTTCAGTGTCAGGTTTCAGAAGCTTTCTACTGGAATGTTTTCGGTCTGTCTTCAATTACAGTCACTCAGCATTAGATCTCTCTCTTTCTCCCTCTTTCTTTTTCTCTCTCCTTTCTTTCTTTCCTCCCTCCCCCCTCTCTCTGGTCAGGGGAAAAGAGTAGCCCCTCGTATCAGATCTTATTAGAGTTCATGTGTTCACCGTATCATGTAACACTCTCCTGCTGCAGTCCAAGGCACTTTTCTGCTAGGGAGGTGTTTGTGTGTGTGTGTGTGTGTGTGTGTGTGTGCGTGTGTGCCTGAGAGAGAGAGAGAGACAGAGAGGGAGGGTGAGATAGATAAAATTCAAAGACTAATTCAAAGTGTAACAGTCCAAAAAATACGTCATGAAATGTGAGAGTTTAGACATTTACACCCCTAATCTTTTCTAAGTTGTGTGCTCAGCCTCTTTGGGACTCTCTCTCTCTTTCTCTCTGTCTGACCTGTAGAAGTGTGACCGGTCATGTGATGGGCGTTTGGACCATGTGGAGATTGAGGAGTTTTGTCGAGAGCTGCTGCGAAGGCCAGAGTTGGACTCTGTTTTCCGACACTACTCCAGTAACGGCTGTGTGCTCTCCACCATGGAGCTGAGGGATTTCCTGGGCGACCAGGGCGAGGATGCATCACTGAACCACGCCCAGAATCTCATCAACACCTTTGAGCTGAACGACTGGGGTACACAAATCCACACACACTCACATATACACACAAACACACATTTGTTCTTATAACTTCATATGAAATATGTCCCATATGTATAATAATAATAATAATAATAATAATAATGTATTTAATTTATTACTTATATTATCAGTGTCCATAATAAAAAAAAGAGAAATGGTAACTTATGGGGCAAGGCAAAAAGACTTATCCTCTTGTATAAGTTAATGTAAAGCGTTTATATTCCAAGCAACTTTTGGAGGACTTTTTTCATTCATAAATCATTAAAGCTTCACACAATGTAAATTTAAATGATGTTAAAAATGTGGCATACAGGTTTTTCTTTGGACAGTGATGACATATAATTAAAACCTTGCCATTTGAAGATAAGATAACCCTTTATTAGTCCCACAAGTGAGACATTTACATTGTTCCAGCAGCAAGTGGATAGAGAAGGAAGGAGAAGCAGAATAACCAATAGAATAAAAACTATACATATTTACCATAGTTTGAAAGTGCCTACTGTCTTTTACAGCACTGACAAAAAAATTAGCTTACATCAAAAGTTAAGAATATTTGTTTCCTGCCTTTGTAAAGTGATTTTTCAGAGATTTGAGGTTTTGTTCTGACATATAAGTACTTCTAAGTCATAGTAATGTGATTTATGTACCTTACATTCTAAAAGACATCTTTTATATTATATAATATTTATATGCTAAGTTATAGTGAATAACTATTTGGAAAGGTATTAGGAAAGAGGTCACTGTTGGTTTTAAATTAACTGCATTAAAATACTAACCTTTACCCTTAACCATACCTTCAAACTTGCCTTAACTTTTATAACTCCAATCTCACCGACACTAGAACTAAGTATATTAGTAGCAGCCCCCTTCTTCACTTGGTGAATGGGTTAAATGCAGAGGAAGAAGTTTACACTGTGTGATGTGATGTGTTCACGCATGACAATAAGGGGCTACTTTACTTTACTTCTCTCATTCAGCCAAGAAGAACCTGTTTATGACTCAGAACGGCTTCACCATGTATATGCTGTCCTGGGAGAATGATCTGTTTAACCCAGATCATGCACGTGTGCATCAGGACATGAACCAGCCCCTCGCCCACTACTTCATCTCCTCGTCACACAACACCTACCTCACAAAAGACCAGGTCACCAGCGACAGCAGCACTGAGCCTTACATCAGGTACAGTATACATTTCTCATTTTTATAGTTCACAGCACAGTTACAGTAGGGTTCCTCAACGAACAAGTGGACTGTGAAGCACCCTCTAGTGGTCCGTGGGCCTATACTCAGGGGGGAGGCAGTAGCTCATAGTGGGCAAAATATGCAATTTTGAAATCACTTGAAAATGAAATCATTTAACAATGAGTGTGGAAAAAAATCAAGCGTTTTCCAAGTAGAAACAATGTTCCAACACTGGCAAATATATATTGGCAAATATGCACAGATCAGCCATAATAAAACCACTAATGGGTGAAGTCAAGAACATCAATCATCTCATTACTGTGGCACCTGTCAAGGTTTGAGATGTATTATGCAAATGAACAGTTAGTTCTTAAAATTGATGTGTTGGCAGCAAGAAGAATAGTGAAAGTGTGAAGATCTGAGCAGCTGGGGCAGATGGTGACCTAGTGGTTTCCTATGTAACCTGAGGGTTGTGGGTTGTGGGCTTGAATCCCAAGACTGCTGGTGTCATCACTGAGGTACCCTTGTGCAAGGTACCATCCCCACACACCGCTCCCTGGGAACTCATTGTTGGTGACAGCCCACTGATTTGCTTGGTCAATGGGTTACATGCAGAGAAAGAATTTCACATTGTTCGCACTGTGTGCTGTAGTGTGTTCACTCATGACTATAAGGGGACACTTTTCTTCTTTCAGTGGGGTGGTAATGGCCTAGTGGGTATACTTGCCTGTAAACTAGGGCATTAACAACTTCAGATTTTTTCAGGCAAAGCCGCGTCGACTAGTCGTTTGATGACGTCATCACACACGCAGCTGAGGAACACAGGTGTCCAACATTGAGCAACTTTTAGCAAGTTCTCTGCAACATTAACAGTCAGCATGACAATTAAACAAAACAAAACAAAGGCTGATACCTTGAATTTTCTGGTAAATTTAAGTGCACAACAGAAAGTGGGAACAGTCTAAGCCGCGCCAGCCACTCAGCGTTCTCCGGACTGGACGACTCTCTGCAGTGCTAGCGTTAGCCATGTTAGCTAGCGGATGCTGTTTCGGATGGCCGTGTGCAACGCTGTTACTTTTACTGTACTTTAACACCGACTTGCAGATTGTGCAGGTGTCCGTGCTGTTTGTGTGTCTAGAGTGATGTATCTCCACACATGTGATGTGTGTCTGTCACTTACTGCCTCTGCTGCCATGTCTCTTGTCTTGTTGTGGTCTTGTGTTTAGATTCCCCTCCACGCACCAATGTTACCACCCTTTTTATGAAGGGACTATAATAATTGGTTAAGTCAAGGAACGCATGTAAGCCAATCAGAGACGGAGATTGTTTTGAGTACACAAGCACGCACACAGAGAGAGGGAAAAAAACATGCGGCTTGTCTTGTGGCTCTGACGTCGACATGTCGACTAATCTGCTTTTCTGTTAATGCCCTACTGTGAACACAATGACCACAAAGTTGCAGGTTAAAATCCCCACTTTCTACCATTGTGTACTTGACACTTAACCCTTAGTTGCTCCGGGGGAACTGTCCCTGTAACTTTTCATTGTAAGTTACACTTTGACAAGGGCCAAACTGTGATGGTTTGACGATTCAGATCATCTCTGAACCAGCAGGTCTCGTGACCTATCTAAGTGCTATAATGTACAACTGATGAACTAGCGACAGGGTCATAGACGCCGAAGGCTCAATGATATGTGTGGAGAGCAAAGGGCACTTCGCCAGTGCAAATATTCTGTTGAATTATTTATTGAAAATGAGAATATGTGTGTGTTCAGGGCTCTGAATCAGGGGTGCCGCTGTGTGGAGCTGGATTGTTGGGATGGCGATAAGGGAGAGCCCATGATCTACCATGGACACACACTGACCTCGAAAATCCCCTTTAAGGAAGTCATTGAAACCATCGCTGAGTATGCCTTCAAGGTGAGGACACAAAATTTGCTTACATAACCACAGGTCTGATTTTACATTTCCGGCAGTTCAAGTTAAAATAGATATGAGACTGAAGATGGAGAGATTTAATTAAATGTGGTTTGGTAAGTTTTGATGAGTCAACTCTCTCTCTCTCTCTGTCTCTCTTGTTTTTATTCTGTCTCCCTTGCAAGGCATCTCCGTATCCTCTAATCCTGTCTCTGGAGAATCACTGTTGTGTGGAGCAACAGGCGGTCATGGCGCAGCACCTTCGCTCCATCCTGGGCTCGGCCCTCCTCACCAAACCACTCAGTGACCAGCTGCTCAAAAAGCTGCCCTCACCTGAGGTACCTGTTAATTTAATATTAATGCTAAAGTGTTAGAATATGATTTTTGATATCCATATTTACTTTTTTCAGGGTTGAAATCACTATGAATAAACCTTTTTATGTGTCCAAGGAGACATTTAAAAGTATCAGTATTGGTGTTGAGAAAATAGTATTGATGTTACAGGGTGTCCTTGAGTTACAACAGTCTCGACATACGACGTTTCAAGATTACAACGCTCACTCCCACTCCCACTCCCACTCAGCTTACACCGTTAGCCTTGTACTTTTGGACTACGTGGGTGAACTACCTTGGTTGCATGCAGTGAACGAGTACAATGACATTTGTCATAATCATTGGCACACCCTTTATAAGTTTTTCCACAAGTGCACACATTGTAAATCAGGGTAAATATGTACAATCTGAAGTGATGTCCTGTCTTTCTTCTGCAGGAGCTGAAGGGGCGAATCCTGGTGAAAGCTAAGAAGCTGACTCCTGGTCAGATAGGAAAGACAAACAGCTCTGCCAGCTTCTCCTCCAGCTCAGACGAGGAGACAGGAGGCAGCATGAAGAGCCCTAACAGAAAAGATCCTGGGAAAGTAGGTTCCAGTGTCACTGTGGTTCAGGTTACCTTACAGATTCAGGATGTTATGCATTTAGAACATGCTGGAAGCAGCTCTGTCTGCACTGTCTGGAAATGTGTAAGATCTTCAAAAAGTTTGTTTACCTGTAATGTGTTAACGCTTGACAAACTGGGGTAGGGTAGGTAGTAATGAAATACAATTTAACAGTGTTATGTAATCAGGATGCAAAAAAGGGAACTGTACAGACATAAAGACAGCAATTAAATCACAGGTACATTGTAAAAATGTACCATTGTAAAAAAGTGTCACAATCACTGTCCAGACTGAGACTCATAACACACCACTCCGCTCATATCAGGTAATATTGACTGAAAGGTCAATATTACTTGGCTTAGCTAACACATGAGTGCAGATAGAAGGGTGGGTTACCTCGCCGGACAAAATGTAGAATACATTTCATATGTTTCATTCCAAACTACATCATGCCTTACTTGAATACAAAATTAAATTCACCGTAATGTTTGATTACATTTTCAAATGGATGTACACACAGCACACATAAAGTACAATGATTCATTATTTACCTAATGTTCAGTTATTATCCATTACAGATTACATTCATCACCATTACAGATTACATTTTTAATAATAAAACAACAGTGTTGGTCAGCTATGTGGGGAAAATGCAATGATCTCTAAGCTCAAGCTTGTGTGTGTATAAGGAGGTGTGTATGTTTTCTCCCCTTTTAGCCATTGAGCTCTTCTAAGCTGAGTCCTGAGTTGTCGGATTTGGTGGTGTACTGTAGCAGCGTGTCGTTTGGGGGATTCGAGGCGGCCGGTCAGAAACCCCCCAGTGAGATGTCGTCTTTCTCCGAAAACGAAGCACTCAAACACATCAAAGACTCAGGTGAGGCTATGCCTTTAGGTCTCTTATCTGATTTACTGTCCTGTATTGTGCCTCATTCAAAAAGCATTTGAAGCTGAACAGTTCCTTATAACTTTAAGTTTAATTGGCAGCTTAGTTTCTATGGACCATTTGGCCTGGAAAGTGAGTGGGTACATTTTGAAACAGCTGCAATGGTACATGTTTGCACACTACATCAGTGTAGTTGTATCTGTCAGAGCATAGCTTTTATCTGAGGTTTAAAGACATTTCTAAAGAAATTGCGTAAGCATGTTTTAAGACCGTGTGTTGGTCAGTATTGTGGGCGAGAAAGGTTATTGGTTTTTTGTTTTGGTTTTTGTTTTTTTAAGAACAAATTTGCATTTTTATAAGTTATTTTTTCTATTTGTGCATGTGTCCTCAAATAGGAAAGCACTTTGTGAGGCACAACAGTAGGCAGCTGAGCCGAATTTACCCCTCAGGTCAGAGGCTACAGTCCTCCAACTACGATCCGCAGGACATGTGGAATGCAGGCTGTCAGATGGGTAAGCCCAAAACTAAATGTTCAAATGAGCTCTGAAGCATCTTTCCACATCAGTCAAAGCTTCAGAAGTTCCCTGTCTCAGCGAAAATAGATGCTTTGGTTGACAGGGGAACAGGTAGAGTTAATGTTCTTGGTGTATATTTGGGTAAAAGATGACTGATGGAGTTTTTTTATTTATGCGTGTAAGTATTTTTATTGCAGACACACAGCCTTAACATAGAAGATTCACAAACAAGCAAGCTTTTTAATGCTTTTATTCTCTGAATATATTTCTATACTGGATTTACTTTGTTTGTGATTAACATGTGATGTCCTTTAAGCTTAAAAGGGTAATTGTTCTGTCTCTTTTTTGTCAGTGGCTCTGAACTTCCAGACGCCGGGAGAGCAGATGGATCTGAATCGCGGCCGTTTCCTCACCAACGGTCGCTGTGGATACGTGCTGAAACCAGACTTCCTGTGTCTGTCCGATTCCAACTTCAACCCCGAGAACACCGGAGGAGGACCCGGACACATACCCACCCAGCTCACCATACGGGTCAGAAACACTCTTTTCTCTCTGTCTCTCTCTCTCTCTGTCTCTCTTTCGCTCTCTCTCTCTCTCTCTGTCTCTCTCTCTCTCTCTCTGTCTCTCTCTCTCTCTCTCTCTCACACACACACACACACACACACACTCTATCTAGTTCTTTTGCTCTCTATCACTTTTCTCATTAAACTGTGTCTAAGAGGCTTTGTGTGCCCCTTAGTGACACCACTTTCAATGGGATATTCCATTGTTATTTTGAAATCTCAGTATAATTGAATTATTAAAAAATTGTAGAGAAGCGTATCAAGTCAGAATTGTTCACAGTGTTGCCTCTGAAAGCTCCCTCAGTGAAAGTGAAAGAACTCCCATCATATGAAATGGCTATGAATACTACTTCCAGATCCTTGAAATATTTTTTGATGATAGTTCAAGGATTCATGGATTGGGGTTAATTCAGGGCATTGTAGGAAAAGAGAGTCTCAAAAGAAACCAGCATAGGTTTACTGGTGGTTGAAGTTAGCAAATTATGGTTATATTTGCACTGTAGGCACCGGCAGTTCCCAGTACTGCCACTCATCACTCTGATGGAATCTCAGCGAGTGATTTCTGTAACAGTTCACCCTTTAAGAAACTATTCTGTGTCCCCCACAGGTGATTTCTGCCCAGCAGTTACCCAAGATAAACACAGACAAGCCCAACTCCATCGTGGACCCGCTGGTTTGGGTGGAGATCCATGGAGTGTCGATCGATAAAGCCCGTTCCAAAACCCAACGCATCAACAATAATGGTATGACCACTGTTCTCCTGATGTCCTTGCTGGTCAAGAGGCTTCATGAGCTTTTGACCTTCAAGTGTATTAGAATTGATTCTAACTCTGTAACATGCAGTCAACACTTGCTTAATAGATCGAACACACCTTATCTGCTGCTAGCACTGCATCAGGCATTTGTCCAGTATTAAGTAACCAGAACTAATGGAGGTCTTATCAGTGTGATATCTGCTCCCATCAGTGAGGTAATAGTGGAACCAGAGATAATGTTTATTAGTATTGCATTCCGGATCAAACATTTAGCCTGACACCCTGAAATGGCCATCCAACCTAATGGTGATAGTATTGAGTGCTGAGCGTCTCTGTTACTCATGACTGTTATCATTCAAGGAGAAGCTCACTCCATTACGCAGAGATAATGTCCATTTGCTGCTCAACCGAGTGTGTATGTTGTGGTCACTGCAGGTTTTAACCCACGCTGGGACTGCACCCTGAGCTTCCAGCTGCAGGTTCCAGAGCTGGCCCTGGTGCGCTTTGTGGTGGAAGACCACGACCACACAAGCAAGAACGACTTTGTTGGCCAGTACACCATACCTTTCACCAGCCTGCGCGTAGGTGTGTGGTATATGTGCTTTTGTCTGTTGTTAATTTAAATCAGGGGTGTTAACCTCCAGTCCTGGAGGGCCGGTGTCCAGCACAGTTCTCCTGCTCATACACATTCACTAAACCTGACAATTAACTGGTGAGGTGAGCCAGGTGTTTCTGAGCAGGGAAATCACCAAAATGTGCTGGACCACAGCCCTCCAGGACTGGAGTTCGACACCGCTGATTTAAACGATTTAGTGATTACCATGGAACGAACCATTCCTAATTTTTTTTTTTCTCAAAAGCTTTTCCATAATAACAATACTCTACCATTCAAAAGCCAGGAATCACACTTCATATTAGAAGACCCTGATCATGGAAAAACCTGTATTTTTCACTCTTTTATATTATATTATGTGGTATGTTTAAACTGGTAGAGTATCAAAACTCAGCCCCTGTTTAACTTGAGACGGTGAAACTCTACCCATTCATGCTGAAGTTCTAAGAAGTGCTACAGACAGGTCTACGTTTCAAATGATACATATAATCATTTTCATATACTAATAATTTCTAGTCATGTAAACATGTGAAGTTGCAGAGGATTAGTAGTTAGACTCCATAATTCTTTTATTTATTTTATAATGGACATTTTTCTAACAATGAACATTTTTCAGCAGCAGTGTTCCGTACATTGTGACTGTACAGTAAAAGCTTACAGTACTAGTTATCTCAGTTAGCCTTTTTGCTTGTAGTACATTTCAGACACCAAAGATGCCTCAGACATTGTGCAGAGTAGAGTTTTGAATTTGCTTTGAACTTTAGTGGTTTTCTGTGTGTATTTATTGGGCTGTATCCTCCAGGTTACCGCCACGTGCACTTGCTGAAAGCGGACGGCTCCAGTCTCTCTCCAGCCACGCTCTTCATCCACGTGAAGGTGACGCGGAGGGGGGTGCCTGTCAAAACGGTTTCAGGGCGCATGGGTAAAGTCTGAGCCCTGCTGTCCTGAGCCGTAGGAACCCTGGATTCTGAGAACACTCTGCCTGGTGTAGAGCCTCCCAGACGGGGCTACAGAAGAGCAGCGCCCTGCCCAGAATCAGCCAAGATGGCACGCATGAGCCACATGCTGACCAGAGAGAAGTGCCCACCCACAGTCCGTGCTTGCAAGCCTGCAGCTCAGAATGGGCGTGGCATCTCTGTCGCCAAAAAAGTGTTGCCAGGCATGCTTTAGAATAGAGCTGAGCGTGGACGAACTACTACTGCTTCTGTAGAAGCGAGCTGAGTCGTGCGAGCGGTGTTGTGTTCTACATCAGTTTTCATGGAGATGCTAAAACTTCTAATCTGACAATTCACTTCCACTTCTATTTTTATTGTAATTTAATTCTTTTAATTTAACTGACGTTCAGATAGTTATTAAGTGCCATGTAATATTACGATACAAGTACTGTTATTGTTAGCGTGCTGCCTTAGTGTCATTTTACAGCTTGTACCATTGCCAGCGCTTTGTTGCGTACAGCGCAAGTGACTCTGAAGGTTTGTGGAAGCAGATGATTGCTGGTGTAGCATGTGATGGAGAAGCTTTTGGAATGTGCTGGAAGAAAGACAAGGGAGAAATAGTGAAATGAGCGACATCTACGAGCGGAAGTGCTACATAAAACTCGTTTATTAGATC
The DNA here is from genome assembly GCA_037974405.1 of Brachyalestes nurse. NCBI lineage: Eukaryota > Metazoa > Chordata > Actinopteri > Characiformes > Alestidae > Brachyalestes > Brachyalestes nurse. Next base: position 6,778,093 of record JBBPCY010000028.1, on the reverse strand, counting down.
AAGGAGGTACAATCAGTGGGTCTTCAGTGTATAATGGACAATGGAGAGAGATCAAATATCTTAAACCTTTTTATTGTTTTGTCTTTTTTTTATATATATAACAAATGTAGTATGACTGAATGTAACATTTATTATTAAGACTAACCGTTGAAGGTTTTGTTGTCGTCAGACCAAAACCTCGTATCTCCAGAAACGGGACTGTACAGGAGAAGGAGAAAACTTTCCCAATGTTCAGTGTATGTCAACACAGCCAGTTTTTTCTACTGGCCTGTTTGTCACACTATTAAAGGCAACTGGTACTTCGAAGCCATATAAGAAGATAAAAAGCGATGCAATGGAGAAACGAGGTTTTGTTCCAACGGCGACAATAATAAGAAAACATGACATTGTTTTTGTGAATCATTGTGAGTCTTTTATAAGAACATTTCAAATGCTGAACATCGTCTGCCCTTGGATTGTGTTCAGACGCTTCAGACGCTGGTGCCTGGTGTACATGAATGACATTTTTTCCATTAGTTGGCTTGACCTTTTGTAAAAGAGCACTCACTAATATAGTCCAGTTACTGACAATCTGGATGAGGAGACATTATAAATGGAGCAAGATTTTTAAAAAGTGCTTTTAGCTGTTTTAATTAAATGCCCATATGCGTCTTATCTGACCATGTGTGTGGCTGTGGTTGTTTTGAGTGAGATCACTGTAACCTAAAATCTACAGGGAATCTTTAAAAGGGGGCGAAGGACTGAGTGTATAAGCATTGGACTTGCTTTTTATTTTGAACTGGCTTTATTATTGAGATATTTGTATTTCTACTTATGCCACTATTTGATGGCACACATGATTATGCACAGGGGACACTTTAAGAACTTTAAATGTACAGTTAAAAGAATAGTTTAGCAACAAATCACACCACTTCACCAATATACCACTCACATATAGTTAATCCATTTAGACAGATCAGGTGTCCAAGTTTAGCTTCTGTTGGAGCTACAAAGGTAGTCACTCAAATATCCCAAAAGACCCAAAGCACATACAGCAACTTCCTCAAACCACATTCAGACCTTTATTAAGGCCATACAGACTTGCTGATGTGGTTTAGGATGACTGCTTTAAATATAAAGACCATGGTGTTGTCTGAAATGGTCACAAGTGGCTTTGCGTTTTAGTCCTATGTCCTAAACCACAGCCAGAAGTCTGGACCACCTTAATGAAGAGCTGGATCCTGGTTGAGAGAGGTTTTGAAGATGTATATCTATGGAAATGGTTTGGGTGACTATTGACTTCTGGTGTTTAGTATCAGTGTTAGAACCAAAACCTGGAGACTGAAAATATATTTGAAGAGCTCTTTTCCAAAATGCAATAAAAGCCAAATTAAAAAAAAAAGACTTTGTCATGCCATTTTGCTGTGCACTGACCCTATTCACTGCTCCATCAACATTTCATGCCAAATCGCTATATTTCCTTGTTTAAGATGTACAGCAAGATGCTATTTCTAACTAAACTGCATGTGTGGGTCTAGGTAAAAATGTCATTTTCCTGAAAACTATCAAAATGGATTCATGCTGTTTTGGAAAAGAGTTCTTCATTTGCTGATTGACTACATAGGGGTAAGTGGAAAAATTGACTTCTTTCTGAGGTTTTCCTTTAATTACATTGAAATGAATTACATTAGTCTTAATACAACCTTTCTTCATTTGTAATGCTTTGTACTTCTCATGCACTGATGACACAGGGGTCAGTGTAAGGGTGAAATGTTTTATGATTGTCACACATGTATGTGCTGTAATGGGGAATTCCACCCATAATTTCCATTTTTCTGCATAATTCTAGATGAGACATTGTTGAAAAAATTTGCAGACTCTTTACAATGGTGGTGAATGGAACCTGGTGTCACAAAAGAAGTACAGCTATTTTATTTACTGCTCAAATCACCAGTGAACCTACACGTCTCCTAAGTTTGTACAACATGCTGATGATGGTAAAATAATCGTAAATCTGTAAAAAACAGCCAGCATGTACCTCTCTTCCAGACTTTAAAAAACACATCGTAGACCAAACCTTGCAAAACTATCATAAAAGCTCAAACACATCCATAAACGTATCATATAACAGCTTTGTGAGTGAGCTTTTAGAGGCATTGAACTCTTCAGATGCATGGTTCCATTCACCACCACTGAGAACGACACTGACTTGGTGGGTTTCTCCAGAACAGAGCATTTCACATCAAACCACCAGCTTTAAGATAAAATACTATAAGATAATCCTTAATTAGTCCCATTTGCATTGTGACAGAAGCAGAGTGAACAGAACAAAAGAAAAAAGTAATTGAATAAAAACTACACAATACAACAGTATAATATAAAAAGTACACGTGCAGTTACTGAATAATGGTAAATATAGGTTATATGTATAGGTAGATATGTATGTACACAGTGAAGTCTAGTAGCAGCAGACATTTAAAGAAACACAGGATTTTTTTCTCCAGAAATATTTTTTATATATTAGCGATTTAAGTAGACATATTTGAAGCTGGCACGATGGAATTCCCTTTGAAAGCCACGTCTATGTTGTACAAACCTGATCGTCCGGACAATTTGGAGCTGAACTGCTTTGTGCAACTCGAATCTTTGGCGCCACCTGCTGGACAACAAAGTAAAACCACGGACGTGATTGTTCTACACTCTAGTGATCTCTACTCCAAAACAGACAATAAAGTGCCACCTACTGTACATTCTTTAACATTGCAGGTGAAATAATTCACACATACTGTTCATTGAGATGCACTTAATCTACACAGAGAGGAAGAAAAAATAATAAATGCTAAGAGGTAAAATAAAACAATACAATTTAGAGATAATAAATAAAATCAATAAGATGTAAAAAGATAAATAAAATCAGAGTCATAAATGGCTTTTTTAGGATATTTTTTAGGATTTTTTATTTTTTTTTAAATGTTGTTGCTACATTTACAATAAAAAACATGCTGTGTATAAATTCACAAGATACAAGATGATTGTTACAGCACATTACAGCAAAAATGTGCCATGTTAGAGTCAATTTCAATTTAAAGCTGACCCTTGTTGGTTCATGGTTTTGGTCATTGTAAGCACAGTTATTTGGACCACTTTAATGAAGAGCTGGATCCTGGTTGAGAGAAGTTTTGAAGATGTATATCTATGGAAATGGTTTGGGTGACTATTGAGTTCTAGTGTTTATTATCAATGTTAGTCTTGCAGCTGTCATTATAAATCAAAGAACCAAAACCTGGAGACTGAAAATATCTTTGCTGATGGACTACACAAGTATTCCTTTAATTACACTGAAATGAATTACATTAGTCTTAATGCAACCTTTCTATATTTGTAATTCTTTGTACTTCTCATGCACTGATGACACAGGGGTCAGTGTAAGGGTGAAATGTTTTATGATAGTCACACATGTATGTGATGTAATGGGGAATTCCACCGATAATTTCCATTATTCTGCATATTTCAAGATCTGAGACGTGAGACATTGTTGAAAAAGAGATGTCCAATACGGGTCTGATGATCGGGTAAAGGCCACATATTACTTTTTATAGCCATATAATGTATCAGAATCAGAATCAGAAAACTTTACTGATCCCAGAGGAAACCGTTTCTGTTACGACAGCACAGACACACAGAGACACAGAGAGAAGAGCATTATAAAATATGAAGTCTAAATAAATCCAACACAAACTCAATACTCAATATGGAATATAGAGTAACTTACAGTAAAGTGACTTACTAACGACACAAATAGTGTTTAGGAGTAGTATACAACCAATACTGATATAAGTAGTGATATTCACATGACAAGAAATCATTGCTCTTAATAGAGTACTGCACATGATAGCAACATAGTAATGCACATAGTCCTTCTGTCACACATCCAAACAAAAATCTGTGTAATAACCTGCTGCTTCTTGTTGTGTTATTTCTTCTCACCAGGTTTAAATCACTATC
>JBBPCY010000028.1:6742103-6752103 GCA_037974405.1 Brachyalestes nurse | reverse complement strand
GATTTCCTAACCGTCTAAGTGACAATTAGGTAACAGTCATAAAAATGTGTATTTGCTTTGTTTAACAAAAACAAAATACAATGAGCCATAACCAGAATTATTTATTATATTTACAGTACTCATTAACACCCTCTGGAAACTCTGGAAAGTTATTTTATTATTATTGTTTCATAATGCTAAATTCTGCAAATATTCGCAATTAAATGTGCACATGTGTTCTCTGCAGAGGATGTCCACCTATCCATACAACATGTCATTAGACAAACTTTTACGAGTAACCATGTGACTTTTCCACATATTTGTTTATGTGATGTTAATCAGACAAACACACACACACACACACACACACACACACACCTTATGTTCTGGTGTGAAGAGCTTGGCGGAGGGAATTACCTGCCTAAGCTTTTTAAATCACTCAGGTGAGGCACACAGCACTGTAGGAACAAAGCCATTTGATTTTCCCAGTAGTGCTGCAGCACTAGGCCATCATGCTGCCACAGTCTCTTCCTCCACTTTCTCTGAAGGTCTGTTAAATACACTATATGGACAAAAGTATTTTTCAGGGTTTGGGCTAGGACTTTTACTTTCAGTAAAGTGCAATCTTAATGCTTCAGCAGACCAAGACATTTAGGACAACACCATGTTTCCAACTTTGTGGACCCAGTTTGGGGAAGAACCTTTTCTGTTCCAGCATGACTGTGCCCCAGTGCACAAAGCAGCTCCATAAAGACATGGCTGGTTTACTGTGGAAGAATTTGACTGGTTGCACAGAGTCCTGACCTCAACCCCATCCAGCACCTTTGGGATGAACTGGAATGGAGACTGTGAGCCAGGCCTTCTCATCCAACATCAGTGCCTGACCTCATAAATGTTCTACAGAATGAATAGGCATAAATTCCCACAGAAACTCCAAAATCTCCAAAAATTTTATGTAGCCGGAAATAGCTAAAGTTCACATCTAGTGAGAATTAAGGCATGCCATGGTTATTATAATAACTAATGCACATAAGCTGCCATTACATTAGTGTCCTAGGTTCAATGCTGATTTTAAGAAGCAAACTTTGGGAACTGAACATGTCTTGGCTGATTAATAGTCTGTTCCTTTAGTCTGTAGTGTTGTATTAGTGGTCTATCGGGTCGGTGTTTGATGGCAGAGCTAGATATTCATCGGCTCTATTTTGTAGTGCAATATCACTAACATAACACTGAAAACCCGGGAGCTTTGTTCTGAATGCTTGGTTACTGTTGGTTTGGGTATGAAACATCAAGAGCAGTTGTGAAATGTCAGATTTACAGTGGGCCTCAACTTAAGTCACATAAAGAATGTGTTTGCATTAGCATGTTTGGTGTCTGAAGTTTGTTTCTTTTGTTTAGTGCTAGGGCTACAGGGTTACAGGTAATCTAAACTGTCATTAGGCTGCCTATGCCCGTGCAACAGCGTCAGAAACCTCAAAAGCAAGTCTGTTTGCGATTACTCAAGCAGCCGACACGGTTGAAGGCATGAGCTTTTTGGCCTGAAGTTTGCATGATCCTTACATAAACCCCTATTACTTATTAGCTAACCTCGTAGCTTCGATACACCACAAAAGAAGCAAACTTTGTACACCAAATGGAATGCATTTACATGTACATGTTTATCTATTGTCCCCTGTCTGTTGTAACCTGCACTTTGTTGAATGTTGTATGTTGCTGTATGTTGCCCCATGGTCCGTGAGAAACTTTGTCTCATCTCATTATGTACATGTACACAGCTGCTGCTGACAATAAAGTAACCTTGAACTTAGCACCACAACGTTTGTATCAGAATCGAAAATCGATATTGATCCCGGTGAAAGTTGATTGGTCATAAACATGCTGCTTTGTAAACATCCAGTTTTGTGGATAACAGTATGTCATGCAGGGTCAGAAACCACATGAGAGAGTCTGTTTGAGATTACTTAACCCCACAACACAGTTTGAGGCAGTTGTGCGTTAGTTAAGGTGCACAGTTTGACACTAATTGATGAGTTTAAGCTGTGTTGGCACCAAGTCTGCCCTGGTACTTCAGCCATGCTTGCAGTCAGGGGAAACTGCAAGTTCCTCTCATTTTATTTCGTGTGGCAGCAGTTAATCATCTGACGAAGCAGTTAATGCTTTGAGTGCCCCAAAGATCCAATAGCCTTTGACACAGCAGTGCTCCGGTTGGGGACTGTGCTCCCTCTCCATCCTGGGATAAGTACGGCTGGCTCTGTGCTCTATTGTTGGAAGGAGCCTATTGTGTTTCAGCTGGGAGCCTGGATAGGCCAGGAATGCTGACGCTAACAGTTTGCATATTTGAGAGCTACAGAGGCCCACACCCACTCCTAAACAGACACACACACACACACGGACAAATTGCGTATTTATTTTATAGGAATCAAACAATGCATTTGGTTAATATTAACCCAAGCACAGTAGATTCCCATTGTGCCGCCACTCCACATCTGAGATCCATAACCAACCCGCCCAGCCCATGTTGGTGTCTGTCTGATAAGGCGAAGATGTAATTATTTATGTATGGGTCCTGGAGCTTGGCTTTGTTTGTGTCGTACCAGCATCTTGACAACCAGGTAACCATGGGTAACCGTGCCCACACAGAGCCAGGAGCAATGGGGTGATTATGGCTCTGTGGCGAAAAGTCCAGCCCAAGTCCTGTTTAGGTAAAGGCAGCTCATTAAATCAGTTCTAAATATGACTAACAGTTGCTAAAATAGCACACTGCTCTTCCCTTGACCCCTGCATTTGCCCCACCCCATGCTCAGATACTTCGAGGATCTGCAGATTCATGCACTTATCACTGTTCTTCACAGAATGCTGTGGGATTAGGAAGCGCTTGGTCCTGACAACTGTTGATCTTTGTACAGTCTGTTTTTGATTGACAGGCACATTTTCTCTTTCGAGGCGCAGTGAATGGATGAGTGAATAAATAATTGTGATTATGAATAGTAAAGGATAAATAAGACATGATTGAGGAGGACACCATTTGTTTTTTATTTAGATAGATTTATAGGTGCTCTAGTAAAATTTAAATTGTTTTGTATATAAGCTACATATACATCATTGCTCTGAAAGACAATGTACATTTTGTTTGTAGCTTCTACCATTTCTGAACAATTAGGTCAAAAGCAGAGTGAGTGCAATTGTTAGAGCTCACCTCACAGACAAGGTTAACTGGAACTTTTGAGGGTCTGGTTGTAGTTGGGGCTGGGCAATATAACATTATTATCTTTAGGGTGAACTCTGATCTCTCTTATAATAACAGAGCCTGGTGGACATAAGTCTTCTTTTTAAAGCGTTCACATTCCCAGTTACATGTTTGAGAATCTTTGAATTGTATATGGTTTATTATTATTCCGTTAATATAATGTTAATATAATTTATGACCTGCTGGTCATCATAATTGCTAGGTTATTTTATCACTAGTATAATTTGATATTTCTAAGTAGTTCATGATATATAATATTTTATATTATGCTGAAGTAGTATTTCAGGATGTAAAAAATGTTTAATAGGGACAAAGTTGAATGTAGATTACTCAATTACTCTTAGATTGCTTAGATTACTCAATTAATAGGACTGTGTGCGAAAATTTGAACACCAGTGGTTAACATAGACATTCAGACGATTTTCTGAGTGAAAATAAGTACACATCCTCTTCAGAGATCAGACTGGAATATGCTATTTATTCAGCAAATTTTAGTGCACCGGTTTTATTTATTGCTGTAACATATTAGGGGGAAAATCTATACTTTGCACAGACCACATGTCATGTATTAGTTAAGCAAATAGCTTATAACTATGCATTAGTATCTGCAGAAGAACTGTGTACTCTGTAGAGACCATGGACTTAATTTGGCTTTGAAAATCAACAAAAAATGTAATTTGACCAAGGCTGCCCAAACTTTTTCATATGGCTGTATAACTGATAGCGACAGCACTAGATGGGCTGATAATGACTGGGCTCATAGTGACTGAAGGAATGAAACGAAGGGGACGCGGTCGAGCGGGTAGGTGTTGTTGAAGAGGCCGGTTTGCTGAGCTGACGGCCTGCTGCGAAAGGTTGCTGAGCTGAGCTGAGTATCAAAGGTTTTGAATTACAGTGCAAGGGGAGATTCCCAAATGCTAGAGCAGCACACCACACCAGGTCATCTTACCGAGAGAGCGAGAGAGGATGGAAAAGATGGATGGTTCTTTTTAGATGGCATGCTGTTTTGAGAATAGATGGAGGTGGGTGCTAATTTTATAGCTGACACATTTAACAGGTGGATATGGATATCTTAAACCCTGAGTGGTGTGTGAACGGTTCGTTTTTTGCCTCTTCTGGGAGGTTGATTAGCACAGGCTGAACTGGTGTGTGTGTGTTAGGAGTGTGTGAAAGTGTGTGTTGGTGCAGTAATGAATGCTTCATTGATTATCTGTAGCGGTTAATGAAGGGTGGCACAGCTGGTGACCAGTTTACTCAGGGCACTAACGTATGGCCCGCTAATGAATGAGTACCTTCCGAGTTGATGAATGTTTGAGGTTAAAGGATTAACTGATGGTTCTCTGATTTCTCAACAGTGCCGGATCCTTCTGCGGCGATGGACAACTGTCTGATAAGTGGAGCCGACTCCTCTCGCCGCTGCTGATTGGTCAGGGCCTTTTGTTGTTTTGACTCCTCCCCCATCCCTGTTTGAAGTGTGGATTTAACGGGACTCCTTTGAGGCTCCTTTCATAAATGCTTCATCGACCTGCAGCAGGAACTACTCCCTAGAAGACAGACAGGAGACAGGACGTGACGACACAGGGCGAGATGGATGCTATGGAAAACCCCGGCCCGGAGTCCAGAGCTGAGCGAATCGCCCGCTACAAAGCTGAGAGGAGGCGGGAGCTGGCTGAGCGCTATGGCAACCAGGAGGAGGAGCTGCCGTCTAAGTGGACAAGGAGGGAGAGGGAAGGGCGCGGCAGCCGCCGTGACTCCGGCCCACTCGCAGACAGGAGCCAGTCAGGTGGGATAAATGGAGTGAGGGCTCATGGCACAGTGCCAGCTGAGGAGCAGCAACCTCCCATCAAAATTTCCAATGGATTTGAGGGGGATGCTAAACTGGAGAATGCTTACCTGAACAGGTAAGGATCTCCCCTTCACCTTCACACATGTGTGTGTTAGATATAAAATCTATCAAAAAAGTTTCTGGTGACTTTTGTTCTGTTATTGATTGCACATCAAGCCCCTCCCCCTCCCCTTTGTGTTAATATTTTTAATTTAATTACATCTGTAAGTAGTATACTTGCGTAGGTCAGGGGCAACAGCTGTTCCTCTAACAGAGCCCAGGAGCTTAAGAGAAACTGAAAGAAATCAGAGAATTTACATTACAGTCCCAATGGCACATGTTATAGATACAATTTAAGCCCTAAGTAATAGGATATTCAGCACAGAAGGAGTTCATTGTTAATGAATAGATTAAAATTATAGAATATTCTTGATAACAATGATAACCACTTTTAGATTTTCAAATTGTAATTCATGTCAGGTGGAAATCAGTGCAGTAAGCAAGTTTAGGGTACAACTCACTTATTAAACAAAGAAATAATCAGCTAATAAGGCAGCAGTTCCCTGAAAACTCAAGAAAATGCTCTTCAGGAAAAACCCCATGTGCTTCTTGTAATGTACCACAATGGTGCTGAGGATAATGGCACAACATACCCAAGCTTAATTTACTTATTAAATGGCCTGTGTGATATTTTTCCTGTATTTAAGGTTTCCTTCGAGGTCCACTTTTAATGTCTGTGTGGTTTTATGTACCAAAAAAAACAGCATTACAAAGGTCATCAGAACATGACCTTTTTATAAACTCTCTTTGCATCAAAATGAAATGTTTTTTTACTGTGCCTTTCCATCCATCCGTCCATCCATCCATCCATACTTCCATCCATCTGTCCATCCATCCTACCATCCATTCATCCATCCATTATCAGAACCACTTATCCTTAACCAGGGTTGCTGGAGGTGCCTCTCTCAGCACTTACAGGGCGAAGGTGGAGACACACCCTGGACAGTTTGGCAGTCCATCACAGGGCATAGTGTGCTTTTTAAGACTGATATATGTAATATATATAAATGGATTCTTATCTGATTGGCTGCCCTGTATTACAGTTGATTCAAAAAGCAGTTGTGCCTGTAGTATTCATTGTAGCTTCATATAAGGAGTAGCTTGGCTGCCTTGGGCTGAGTTGGTGGATTCATGTAAATGCATTGGTTTTTGCGACATTGCAAATCATTATAATAAGTAACATTTTTGCCTTTCACTATCCCAGGGACACTTTACAAGGGCTGGGGGGTTTAGAGAAAAAAAAAGGCACAATAAGAAGTAGACGTAGGGAAATGTTTGCAGCCTAGTTTCCATGTTTAGACTGTGTGGGCTGGGGAGTGGTCAGTAATTTTTTGAAAATTATGTTTGCGCACTACATGAAACTTTCACACTTAAAAGATGGCACTTAGATCTGGCAAATTGAATGTATTTCAGTACGTGATGTTGTATGGTGTGAACGGTTAGAATGGGGTGACACAATTGGCCTACTTTTACATGCCTGTTTACTTTAGCTTTGTTAATAATTTGATATTTATTTGAGATTATGTGCTGACAGCATAGACGTTTTAAGGCTGTATTACGGTTGCACCTATGTTTATTTTGGAGCAGCTGTATATAGCAGTGATTTGCTAGTTGTCATTCAGTGGTCGTCACTTTTTGAGGTGTTGTGGCAACAGAGGAACTGATTAAGGAGATGCTGTTGATCCTGATGCCGTTGATTGTCGTTCATCATCCTCAGTGTTTCAGTCTGTACTGTCTCTCACATCCATCTCCATCCTTTTGTCAGTTTTAACCCAAATTACAGTAAAGATCTATTTGAGCTGGGAAAGGCCTGCATCTGAGTTTTTACAGTCTGACTGCAGTAACTGTAGAGTGAAAGGTCTTCTGTTCTGTGCTGAAACTGAAGGCTCCCACAGTAATAATACGTTTATAAAAATAAGTGGCACTTGGCTTGGGTATGCAGTTCTAGGGAAAACCTCTAATTGGTTTACACTCTTAAAAATAAAAGTGCCAGAAGGACCTAAAAAAGTTCTTTGGTGTAGTGCAATAAAACCATTTTTGGTTCTCTAAAAACCTTCCTGTGGATGGTTTGTTAAAGAAACATATATGAAATGTGCGAAGAAGTACGTAGAAGCTTTTAAAAATAAAATAAAAAAACACAAAACAATGCTAATGGTGGCCTGGACTGACACATTAATTTAGGGGGACTTAAAGAGGTCAAAGAGGCCATTACCATTTTCCAACCTGTTTTCAAAATGGGCTGATATTGAAGCTTTTGGACTGTATGAAGTGAGGAGTGAACTGTATGTTTTAAAAAGTTATTTAAAAAAATGAGAAATGAGAATTTTTGTGATGAGGGCTTTTTAATACGTCATTTCCGTCTACTGTAATGAAAATAAATTATGATTAAAATGGGTAGATATAAGGTAAAGTTATCAGCTATTCATTCGGAGTAAAAAGCGTCTTTTTTTTAGGCCGGCCCCTCTGCTAACAAAGCTTGATAATAGGCAATTAACCTAAAATAGGCAGCAGGTAACAAGCTGTGTGCCATGTTGTTACTGAGTGTGGGGCCAGTTAACAGCCAGCCTGTGATCTTTCTTTCCAGGCTCCCTTTGTGAAATTGAACTCTAAATTTGGGAAATTATACCATGTCAAATTCCGCTAACAAATTACATTAGTAAAACTAAGTAGTAGCACTTAATTATAATCCACAATCCACCTTCACAGTCATGTTTTACTGGGAAACAGCCTTAATCTTTCCATCCACTTTTCCTCTCGTTCCTTCTCTTTTGTGTTCCGACACCTTTTCACTGCTCTCAGCCTCTCCCCTCTCTCCATTGCCTCTCTCCAGGCAGTGTGCGTTGGATTCGTCCAGCACGCTTTCTGGGGGAGACCCTCCAGAACCCCGGGGCCCCTCGGCCCCAGACGTTCTCCAGCTACACACCCACGTATCGGTGGGCAAGCTAAAGAACACCCTTCTTCAGCAAAGCAGGAGCTCAGCTCCCACGGAGAAAGTGTAGGGACACGTGTGCTTGTCTCATTTCTTTGCACTTTGATGAAATGATGCTTGCTACTAGATCCAACAATGTCTGGATGTGTGTGTGTAGTGAGTAACTTGGTGTGTCTAATCGTGTCTAAACTGGAGATAGACATCAAGCACTACAAGATGGATGTTGATAACAGTCACTTGGACTTGTGGCTGTCATTAGTTTCACAGATAACTCTGTAAATGAGCTTCAGTGAACTGTTAACCCATCGAACATATTAACAATTTTGGAGTAAATCCACCTTAAATCACTGGATTTCATGAAACATTTCCAATTGACCATCTCAGATTTAAGACAAGATAAGATAAGAAAGAACTTTATTTATCCTTTTTTTTGTCATAAACATGGAAATTTGCCTTACACATTCAGGATGTAGTGCTACTATGTTCTGTAGATGGTTGCAATTTTTTTAATTGTATCATCATTTATTTTTGACATATGGTGTTACAAAATGGTGGTCAATACTTTTGACGTATGGATGCTGGATATATACTCTTTTTGTATGTTTTTATTAGTTTAAGGGATCTTTAACAATCAAGTAAAATGTACTGTAAAAATATGTGGTTTTGTGCATTGTGCAACTTTGACATCTACACTATATGGACAAAACCAATTAAGTAGGTATTCAATTCAAGTGGCCCCTTACTTCTAATGAAGGCCAATCTTAATGCTTCAGCAGACCAAGACATTTAGAACAACGCCATTTTTCCAACTTTGTGGACCCAGTTTGGGGAAGAACCTTTTCTGTTCCAGCAGGACTGTGTCCTAGAGCACAAAGCAGCTCCCTAAAGACATGCTGGAGGAGTTCAGTGTGGAAGAACTTGACTGGTCCACACAGAGTCCTGACCTCAACCCCATCCAGCACCTTTGGGATGAACTGGAACTAAGATTGTGATCCAGACCTTCTCGTCCAACATCAGTGTCTGACCTCATAAATACTCTACAGAAAGAATGGGCACAAATTCCCACAGAAACACCAAAATCTTGGAAAGCCTTTTAAGAAGAGTGGAAGTTGTTATAGCTGCAAAGGAGGGACCAACTCCAGATTATTGTCTGTGTATTTGAATGTATTTGAGTCCCTGTTGGTGTAATGGTCAGGTGTCCCAATATTTTTGTCCATATAGTGTATCTCTGGAAGTAATACAGATTTAAACCTAAAACAGGCACCGTGACATTATTTACTAAGAGCAGCAAGTAAATCTGACATGGTCAGTTGAAAAGCCTTTGTGTTTTCACATGGATTGACCTTAGTGGTAAAGCTACTTGCACTGTGTTGATGGTGTCTTGTAACGTTTAAAAGAGACAATAGCAGTGATCCTGTCTCTTTCTTGTTTCCTCTCTCTCCCTTATCCAGTGGTGCAGATGGTACAGATGCAAACCTCGAGCTGATTCTGAAAGCAGGTTCTGAGGGCAGTCGCCGGCGTACTCGCCGATATCTGCCCACTGGGGGCACAGGGAGCCGCAAAACAAGCGAGCGCTTCCGAACCCAGCCTGTTACAGCCTACGAGATGCAGGAGAGCTGCGGGTACGGATCTGTTTTAGCATGTCTTCACAAAGGCCTGCGGTATGGGAAGCAGGGGGTGGGTGATTAATAGGATTAATATTACTACCAAATGTACTCACTTTTGGTGGTAATATTAGTCATATTACAACTAAATGTGACTACCTGCACACTTAGGTAATGTATTCATACACTCTCATTCTCACTCTCACGCTTTCACAACAACAGCTTTAAGATGTGCTTCTTGGGGCAGCAGGTGGCCTAGTGGTTAGTAGGAGTGTAACAGTACAGAAAGGTCACGGTTCGGTTCACACTGTAGTTCTGACATCACGGTTCGGTACGGTTCTGATACAGCGAAGTTA
>JBBPCY010000028.1:6730336-6742003 GCA_037974405.1 Brachyalestes nurse | reverse complement strand
GCAGTCTCCCTGGAGCAACTTGGGGTTAAGGGTCTTGCTCAGGGACCCAGTGGTGGTGTGCTGAGGATTTGAACCTATCCCACTAGGCCTCCACCACCCACCCACCCACTGGTTACAATTTTTTAAATGTCCTGGTTACTTTCCAGTCCATATTAAAACAAAGCAAAAAGGCCTATTTGTTGTAATGTTGTAATGTGATGTGTCTGAATATGACAGCCCGTTCCCACTGAGGTGATATGGGGTGTTGTAGCAGCAGGCCGTCTGTAGCTGAGCTATTAGAGTGGAAAAAATGTAAGCGGTGATTAAACGTTGTACTGTTCAGGACTGTCAGAAAGCATAAGAATCACTTCTGAATCCACTCAGATCAGAGATGATTTACATTTTAGGCAAGAGCACACCAAATACTAAATACACACAAAAGAACATATTTTAGTGCTTCATCTCAGTATGATGTTGATAATCAGCTGATTAGGTGTGCTGAGAGAAGGGAAAGCACTAGAATGTGCAGAGATGTGGGCCTACAAGAGCAACATTGCTTTTAATCATTTCATTGTGTGCAATAGTCTTACCATGTGAATATCACTACTTATGTCAGTATTACTGATCAACTACTGATCTCTATTACAGCAATAACAGACTCATAACCACTATTTGTGTTTAGTAATTCACTTAACTGTAAGTTATTTATCTAAAGTAATAGTATCAGCCTGTGGCCTGGTGTTTAGGGTGTTGCCCCTGCAATCAGAAGGTTGTTGGTTTGAATCCCAACTGCTAGTATCATCACTGAGGCACCCTTGAGCAAGGTACCATCCACACACTCTGCTGCCCGGGTGCCCCTTATTGGTGGCAGCCCACTGCTTCAATTGGTGAATCGGTTAAATGCACAGAAATAATTTCACACTGTGTGCTGTGGTGTGTTCACGTGTGACTATAATGGGCCACTTAACTTTAGTACCCCAGCCTTCATGTATTTAATATAGACTATTTCATGTAGAGTATTTTCTTCAGAGATGTTATTCAATTTATTTAGACTTTTCTTTTATATTGTTCCTGTCTTTGTGTCTGTGCAGTTGTAAAATAATCAGTGACGTTTCCTGAGTCTGATTTAGAGTGCGTGTCAGTCAATCCAAACACCACGTCGTCACAATAAGATATTTCACTTAATGAAATGATTTAAAGCAATGTTGCTCCTGTAGGCCCACAGCCTTGCACGCTTTAGTGCTTTCCCATCTCCCAGCACACCCGACCCAACTAATCAGCTGATTGCCAACATCACACTGAGCTGAACTAAATGAATTAAATCAGAGGAAGCACTAAAATGTGTTATTTTGTTTGGTTATTGTGCGTTTGTGTGTGGCTAAACTCCACCCAGTGAGAAAAGATCAGGATCTAATCCTGACAGTTAATGAATGTGCCTGTCTGAGTGTGCGTGCATGAGTTCACGTGAACCGTGTTAGTGAAAGGTTGTTCCTGTCGGTGTGTGATAAGTGAACCAGCTTCCCTGACTCTTTTACTGTCTCTTTCTCTTTCTTTCTCTCTCTTTCTCTCCCCCCTTTCTTCCTTTCGCTCTCACGTTGACCTGTTGAGGTGAACTAACGGCCTCATGCTCTCTGGATGCTGTCTAGCTTAACCGAGCCTGAGGCAATGCCGAGGAGAGCATCCAGACACACACACGCATGCACACACGCACAGATTCCCCATCTCATTTTAAAGCCCAATCACTTTTAAACCACTTCACATACACACACACACACACACACACGCACACAGGTAGACCATCTATAATATGAGCCCTCTGACATGGCTACAAAGTATCTTAAACTGGAAAGTCAACAGTATGAAGTCCCACCTAAACTCATTAGACTGAATGTGATTTTTGTCCAATCTTGCAACAGCTGCTATAAATGAATGCATTTGTGGGCGGAGCTTGGAAATATTATTGTCACAGTGGTGATGGATAATACATTTAAACATTTAGATAAACCTACGTTCTGATTAAAGTTAGACTGATATCTGCTTTATTGATTAACTGATTAACCACCATTTGTGTCATTAGTAATTCACTTAACTGTAAGTTACTTATGTATAATATTAATACCCCAGCATTTGTGCATTTTATATTTTCTGGATTCATTTAGTCTTTTAACACACACACACACACACTGATAGATCACCTCCTGGGTTTCCCTGTGAATTTATTTAAGTTTATGGCGTTTGGCAGACACCTTTATCCAGAGCGACGTACAGTCCTTAGTTACAGGGACAGTCTCCCTGGAGCAACTGAGGATTAAGAGTCTTGCTCAAGAAAGTGGGGGTTGAACCTGCAACTTTGTGGTTAACAGGTTCACAGGCAAGTGTTTTACTCCCTAGGCCACTACCAGCCATGTATAGCTTACATATCAGTCTCATAATATCAACCAATGAAGTCAGTGAAAACGCAGTGAGAAATAAATCTTCGACAATTCCAATTTATGAAATAATGAAGATTTCCGGTCAAGACAGAATTCTTTACAGCAATACTTGTAGGAACCAGATATCCATAGCTTTTAATGCCTCTAAAAGCTACATCACAGAAAGTTCTTCTATAAAATGGTTATGAATGCTACCTGATGCCTGAGGTATTTTTATGATGGCTAGATTTGTTGTTTGTTTGTATGGGTTTGGGGGGGTGAAGACTAATACGTGCTTCCTCTGTGACGCATGAAACACTATTGAATCTTTTCAAACTGCTGCTAATTCAATGCCACGCTTGGAGGACAACACTAACCCCTATTTCTGTTATTGCTAAAAGATGCTCGTGTTGACTAGTACCAT
Source organism: Brachyalestes nurse (assembly GCA_037974405.1). NCBI lineage: Eukaryota > Metazoa > Chordata > Actinopteri > Characiformes > Alestidae > Brachyalestes > Brachyalestes nurse. The sequence goes on along the minus strand of JBBPCY010000028.1, from coordinate 6,739,189 downwards.
GCTAAGTGATGTGGGGGAGGGGGAGAGTTGTTCTAATTCCACCCATGCAGGGAAGGTGAAGGCATGCTCTCTTGGCCTCCCTTGGCCTCTCGGAAAATTGTGTATATTGGATTTTCCTCCAAACTATTGATTTTTCACTGCATGGTCCTGCATCTCAGCGTCCCACTCTCACAGCTGCATATCTTACAGTTTTATCTTATTTATCTATTTGTCATTGACTATGTCTTAAGTTAATTTGAAATAATTACTAAGTTCAGAGCTTGAGAGGTTAATTAAGGAATTTTCAACATTGATTTTTAATTCTGTTTCTCCTTCGCCTTCTTTCTCTCTCTCTCTCTCTCTCTCTCTCTCTCTCTCTCATATTTCCTTTTCTTCATGGGTATTCCACCCATCTTTTGGGTAAAAGAGAATTTTGCCATCTTATCCCAAACTCACCACGCTAAATTACTTCTAGCTTGTTTTCTCCATCTGCCGAGCGCCCGGGGAGCCCTGGCTGAATTACTCCGGTCTGTCTTCAAAGTTAGAAAGCATATAATAAATTATGGATTTTACATGGAAGGCTTAGCTACGGGGCACTAGGGGCCTCCCAGGTGTAACACTCTTGTCTGGGTAATAAAGGCGCAGCTGCAGTTTTGTCTTGTGATATTAAAAGATAAATTTAAAATCCATCAGAGAATAAAGAAACCTGTTTAACAAAGACTAGTATTATGTGTAGTACAAATAAATGCCAGTTCTTTGATTAGTGCATTGAATGTACGTGATTGAAATGTCATTTGATTACATATGAAAAAAATAATTAGACTTTTTTGTGTCTAAAACTGATATTGTCTTTTTCACTCTCTTATTTTACTAATATATCTGTCTGGATGCACTCTGAATCCGGAATGACTCACTCTTTTCTCTAGAGGGCGCTATGTAAGTTATAAAATTCAGGTTTTTAACCCATGTAGTGCACAGTTTGTCCATTATGGAATTCTACACAGATGACTAAATCACCAGTGGCTCTTGTTATGTATGTACTGTTTGGGTGCAGGAGCCTGTATTTTAAGTGCACTATGTAGGGAGTAGGGAGACGTTTGGGACACAGCCTCGCTGCTGATTTGTGTAACTCGTTTCCTCATCTTTGAGTCTTTCTTTACAGCATGTTGCTCCAAGTTTAGTTAAGCATTTATGTGATTGTTCAAGATTTCCCAATTTCTGATCCAGTGCTTTTGGCCCGTATCGGTCCGATACAGTCATTCATTGGAACATCCCTAAAAATAATACACAAGTGTTTCTGTCCTTGAGTTAAAACACTTTTGGCAAGACTTCTGTTGATGTAACACGTTTTATTTATTTGTAACTGTTTGACTCGCAGGTTTGAAGCTTTGTTTGTTTATTGGGCATGACTAAGCAACAGTGTGGCATTTCACATGCATGAAAAATAAATATAAAAGATCTGCACACTAAAATGTATTATTTTTGCCAGAGCTGATTTGTGCACTGCACTTTTTCACTAGGTTGAACGGGATTTTCACCATCATTCTCTTAAGCTTGTCCAGCCTGATAACGGTTGCTACAATGGTATGCGTTAGTGGAATTATCTATTAATGAAATTTCTTTGAAGTCGTATATATCTATGCATGTTCATGTATGTTTGGCACAGTGACTCGTGTGTGAGCTTGTGTGTGTTGTGGATGTGTGTGTGCATGGATGTGTGAGATTCCCGAGTACACTGAGGGGTCGGGTCAGATCAGTGACCCGCCTTTCTGTGGATCTTTGGCCTCCGGTGCTGGACGCTGCCCTCTAATCTTCTCCGCCTGCTGCTTTTAGATACAGACAACGCAGTGATTCTCTCTCTCTCTCTCTGTTTCCCTCTCTTTCTCTCTTTCCCTTTCTGTCTCTCTCTCTCTCTCCCCCTCTCTCTCTCTGTCTCTCTTTCCTTCTCCATCTCTCTCCCTCTCTGTCTCCCTCTCTTTCTCTCTTTCCCGCTCTGTCTCTCACTCCCTCTTCCTCTCTCTCTCTTTCTTCCCCTCTCTATCTCTTTCTCTTTCCCTCTAAGTCTGTCTCTGTCTCTCTCTTTCCCTCTCTGTCTCTCTCTCTGTCACTCTCTGTCCCTCGCTGCCCCCCCTCCCTCTCTGTCTCTATCCCTCTCTCTCTCTCTTTCCCTATCTCTCTCTCTCTTTCTCTCTCTTTCCCTATCTCTCTCTCTCTTTCCCTATCTCTCTCTCTCTTTCTCTCTCTGTCTCCCTCTCTCTCTCTCTTTCCCTCTCTGTCTCTCTCTTTCCCTCTCTCTCTCCCTCGCTGCCCCCTCCCTCTCTGTCTCTTTCCCTCTCTCTGTCTCTTTCCCTCTCTGTCTCTCTCTCTCTCCGTCTCTCTGTCTGTCTCTATCTTGTCTCTCTTTCTCTTTCTCTCACTCTCTCTCACTCACTCCTTCTCTTTATCTCTCTCTCTCGTCTCTCTTTCTCTTTCTCTCGCGCTCTCCGTCTTTCTTTCATGTACCCTATAATCAATTGCGGATCCGAAAGGCGTTAAAGTGCGGGTGTGTTATCATATCACCCTGTGTGTGTGCGCCCGTGTGCGTGTGTGTGTGTGCTGATTGCTGACTGGCCTCTGGCCCCCTCACTCCTGCTCGGAGCCTGAGTGCTGCCATCATTGCCTCTGCTGTTGTTTTGTTGGGTTTATCCATATGCCAATTATAGCAGGGTCAGCAAGTTTGTATGACGTGTTATGTACACTTTGTGAGAATCTGTGTGTGTGTGAAAATCAATGCTGTCTGAACAATAAGTCACTTCTTTATGTGATGTTCCTTAACAAAAGCTTATGTTTGCCTTGAAAATGTGTCGACATTGTTGACAAAGGGGGCCTTTCTGAAGCCAGTTCCTCATAGACTTGCACTGATTTATTTTTTTTTGTTTCCAAAGACTTTTTTTAAAGATCAGAACCTAGTTTATTTGTACTGCAGAACACATAATTGAATTCATTGAAGTCTTTGCTTTGATTATTTTATTGTTACAGTAATGCTAACAATTTTCTGTTCTATAATATTCTCCTCTTCTATTCCACTCACATTTGTTATCGATTTTCCCTACATTCACACTGTTCTAGAATGTTTTGCTGCCTTGAAGTGCACTCAGAAATATCGTAATTGTGAGTTCGGGTAAAACCTGGCCCAGAGCAGATCAGTATATAATCATTTTTAAAAATACTATTATGTTGTACATTAAATGACATACTCTAATCAAATCTATTTCATAAACAGAAAGTTAAGAGAGTGTTACAGACATTCCTGTTCTTTGTCTTATATTCTAATGTATATTTTCAGGATAGGGCAATTCCATTGGCTTACACTGCTCTATTTGACTATTTGGAAAGGTAAGCTATTCGTTAATAATATAATAATAATATTAATAATATAATAATAATCACACACATTCTATTCACATTTTTCAAGAATCTTCACACTGTTTGCCATATTCCAGAATGTTCTCTCATTCTAATCTAGGATAGCCTAACTCATTGTGTTTACACTGTTCTGTTCCATATTGTTCTTTCTCATTCCATCTGCATTGTTCTAGAATCCCCCCTTTCTATTTATATGGCTCATATTCACCTATAGCCACATTACTCACCTTAATCTATGCTATTCTAGAATGTTCTCCCTTTCCATGTTAATGTGGAGAGTTCTTTACCGTTCATAGTGCTCAAGAATGTTGCACTCTTCCATTTGCACTGTTCTAGACTGTTTACATTCTTCTGTTCACATGCTTTTAGAATGTTCTCCTCTTCCATATTAATGTGGTATGTGGAGTGCTCCACCGTTCCATTTGCGCTGATCTAGAATGTTCTCCGTGTTGTTCTGGCATGGCTACTCCCCATTCCATTCACACAGATCAAGAATGATCCTCCAGTTACAAATATTATTCTAGAATATTCTCCCCATTTCACACTCTTCTACAAATATACATTAGTAAAGGGTCCGTCTGGAATATTTGTGTTTTTATTGTTAAAATATGACCATATTTAATGAGGTTGCTTATTTGCTATGTGGTGGTGTTGGACAAGGATGTTTGTTGGGTGACTTTGAAAGAGAGCTGTTTTTTTTCCTTTCTTTCTTTTTTTTTAATCAGGCTCATGCAAAAATTGGACGAAAATTGATTTTGTCTGCTGGCTTTCTTTTCCCCGTAGCCCAGCCTCCCACGATAAAGAAACCTTATTTTAATTGTGAATTTGCTAGATTTATGTCTGATTGTAAAAGCTCTCTGCTGAACACAGTGCATAGAAAAATTGTACATGGTGTGTGTGTGTGTGTGTGTGTGTTTGTGTCTGTGTGGCGTGTTTGTTAGGCGTCTCACACATAATTGAAGGCAGCATAGCTCCAACGCTTCACACTTCAAAGAGCCTCCAGTTTGGCTGTCATAGTCTCGACAGCTGGCAGATAAAACGTATTCAGAAAGACCCCCCCCCCCCCAATCCCCCCCGTCACACACACATATACACACACACACACAGAGGAACATATTAATGGGTTAAGGGTAATATCTAAGCAGAAGGACAAAAGAGAAACACAATCTGCACAGGCAAATCAGATATCTACAACCAGGAATGCTCAGTGCTCACAGTTGTGTTTGTTTTTTAATGGATTTCTCAGCTTTTTAGAAACCAATTGTGTTCACACTAGTATTCAAAGAGCGGAACCAATGTTTTGACCAACACAGATCCACTTTATTTAGCCGATCAAATGAGATACCACTTTACACTTAGATGACCCTTGTAAACATTTTCTAAATAGTTAAAATTAGTTCATTAATGGTTATTAGATCATATAATGCCAGTCTGTCATACTTGAACACACCACAGCATACAGTGTGAGCAGCACAAAATTCTTCCTCTGTATTTAACCCATTCACCCGGGGAGCAGTGTGTGGGGACGGTACCTTACTCAGGGTGCTTAGTGGTCTTGGGAATCAAACCCATGACTACCCATGACAAACCCACTAGGCTACCAAACTGGAGCATTATGTTACATTTGGAGCAGTGGAGCAGTGACTTGTTGCTTGGGAAATTGCGAGGTCACATTAATCTTTACTGTTAAAGCTCAGATGCTGCTGGTTATTTATCTTCTCCATCTGTCAACATTCTGTATTGACTATATAACTGATATATATTTCGTCAGCTTCATTAATATTCATCAGATAGAACTGCTCACTGCATCCCTTTTTATTTGTGTTATGCTTACAAATGATTTATGTTTATGACCTAATTAATAACCATCACTCAACTCAACATTTGTAGACGCTTTATAACGCTTTATAAAAGTAGCTTTATTGTTTCCAAAAAAGAGTCAAATATGCAATATAGTTCAGCAGACTTGAAATCGTTAGTAGGGATTTGCAGAAGACATTGTAGTATATTTTAATTATTATATTAACAATCATTGATTTCTTTTCTTAAAATAATTACAATTATAGGGTTTGGCAGACGCGCTTATCCAGAGCGACTTACATCAGTTCTTGAGGATGTCCGCAGATAATTAGTCCACATCTGTTCTTCTTACCCGCGAAGCTAGACTCAAACAATAATTAAACATATGCACAGCGGTGGGCTGGGACCTGCCCAGGGTGAGTCCCTGCCTCGTGCCCGTAGACCATTTTTCTGCATTTAATGCAACTTTTATTTTTCCCACTATGTTCAGTTTAGCCCATAAATAGAAACAATGCACTAAAACTACCCAACAATTGCCATATTGATATTTTTCAAATCAAGAAAACATATACATATATGTACATATTTTACAATACAGATGTCCATATTTTATATTTCTAGATTGAGTACATTTTATACTGTACTGTTGATATACTATTTTATTCTATTCTATTGGTTTATTTTTTAATTTTTGCTGCTCATAACTTTGTACTGTGCACTTTCCGCCATGACATGCAAATCTTCCACTTGTGGGACTAATAAAGGTTTATCTTACCTTAAAATTAGTTCATATGAAAAATGTATTAATGCCACTAATAGTTTGACAGTACAAACAGCTGTCAAGGCTAAAACCCACCTGCTCTGTAATAAACACTCTCTGATGGAACCAGACTTCCACCTCTAGATGTTCCCTCAGAGGAAGCTGAAAAATGTAAGTGCCAGAATGTAACTGTTGCACCATTCGTAACCACCTAGTAACACCATAGCAACCATTAGTAACCACAACACTTAATTACCCATGTAGTAACATCCACAGTTACCACAGCAACCGTGCGATCGCATTTATCATTTTGTCATGGAAAATTCAATCTTTTTATTAGATGGTCTGACAGCCATATAAATGAAGTGATTCTTGACTTTTTGAATGGTAGAGTATTTAACCCAAATTATTTAACCCCTGTTATGTGTTTGGGTGTGATATGAGCGAGCTGGCAGGAGACGGGTGTGTAAGGTGGGTGTCACGCACGAGTTGCTTTAATTACATTTGCCGCTTGTCAGATAAAAGCTGTCCTCTCATGCGCACAAAGAGACGGGACGAGGGACTGTCGGCACAGTTTAATGACACTGCAGGGACCGTCTAATAGAATGCATCATTATGACTGGTCTCCGCAACCACGCATGCACACCCGCACTCGTACTCCAGCAGCAAGGATCAAAGGTCGCTCCCTGAGCGCCTCAGTCTGGAGAGACCTGCCGGCGTTTGTGTGGGCGATATGTGTTTGGAGCTGACATCAAGCGGCCTGTTTCTGAGAGAAACAATGAAAGCACCTGTGATTTGTTTGCTGCTCCGGCCAAGGCGCTGCTTTTGTGCGGTATTCCCCACGTTACGCCCTTTTCGGCCCACTCGCATCCCGTGGGTGATGTATAATGCATGAAGATTCAGAAAGAATGCCCATATTTGGAGGGAAAACAGATTACATGAATATTGGAAAGATAATCTTTTTGTGGATTTCAGGTTTTTTTTTTAGTCTTTGTCCAAATCCCAATTCTAGAAGATTTTCATTGAAAACAGCAAAGGTGAGCGTGGTGCATGGAAAGTCAGCCATGCTCTGTGCACTCAGAAGTAATTGAACATTTCAGACCAGAAAAGTGCTGTGTTAGGGCTCCCAACTATCTAAGGCCTTATCCTACAATCAGGGAAGCCTTTGTGGGATCCTCACACTCGCTCTCTGGTCGAGTGGCCCTTCTTCTCAATCACACAGCCTGATTCTATTCAGTGTGGGTGTCTGTTTGCTGATGTAACAGAATTGGCAGTTATTGTTTCCCTCCAAACTTGCTTCCAATGGCATAACAGGTTTAGGAACACACTCCAGTAATTATCATTAAAAGGGCTACCAAGTGGCCCAACTGGTATGAGCATAGATCCTACAACCAGGATACTGACCCAAGTTATAACCAGAGTTTGATCACTGATGATGACACCACCATCCATGGCAAGAAATCCAAGTCAGCATAATTGAGAAAACTGGACATTATCACTTTCAGTTTCAGTTTTTGGACCGGTTGAAAACATGCCACAAAGAGAACAAAAGCATATGAAAATAAGTAATGGAACTACATGAATTAAACTAATAAACCAAAGAATGTGTTTTAAACATGACTATAAAGCTCATTCTACAACCGTGATAAAAAATGAAAAAGGACAACTCAGTTAACTCTTAGACACCTGAGAAAATTATATATGAAACCTGTTTAGCTGAGCATTATAGGCTTTTATAAGCATTATAAGCTAATATTAGAATACATACAAATATTTCTACAGTAAACAGTGATGTATGCATGTGTTTGCTGAATCATACCCAGAGCTCTCCTCATAGAAACCCAATATTACATTGTAATTCTTATCAAATACCTCAAATATCTGGTTCAATCAATCAATACTTCATTAGATTAAACCAGGTGAACTGCAGATGGAGTTTCACAAATCCAAGCAAAGGCTGGAAAAACCGAGTAGAAGTCTGGAACCGAACCTGTTTTCTTGTTGGTTTGCGTTTATTCTAATGTTAACTTGTCTAATTCCTGACAGAAAGTCCCTAGCTGCTCAGATAAATGACTTTAAACAGTTTTTACAGAAGTGTAAGACTTTTGCACAGTACTGTATACACAAACACACACACACCAGTGGTTCAGTACTGGTCTAAGACTGTCAATGTAATAAAACTATGATCGTGTCATGGTTTGATTGTCACTGTAAAACAGGGGTCTTATTTGACAAAAGACAAAACACAAAAAAGCATGATATGATCACATAAACACCTGGATCGCTCCCCTGATACTGAGCTTATGCAACACTTTGAAACTTCCTCAGCAGTAACAACTCACACAGTCAGGGATGTAGGAAACAGGGGTGCTGGGGGGCTCATACCCCCTCTGGGACATTTAACTGTAACTGTCGAGACAAACAAAAGAAATTAAATGTAAATAATGTAAGCATAGTAAAGACTGATGTGTTTCTTTTAAAGTGCAATGTGTTTTTATTTTACACTTTTTGTGTGACACTTGTTATTACTGTGAGCCTGATTTCATCCTTGTTTAACATGAGCAGGTGGAGGTGTGTATACAGGGTTGGTGTGTGTTGAATCTCAGTTTGGCATGATGATGCCTCATAACAACAAATGGTAGCTTGACTTATTTGTCCAGAAAGAAAATAGAACAGAGTGAGCAGTGTGTGCATCAGGAATATGGAATATATACCGTATTGGCCCGAATATAAGACGACCTGAATATAAGACGACCCCCCCTTTTCCAGTATTTTTAGAATAAAAACTGGGTCTTATGTTCGGGCCAATACCGTGTATATTTGTGTATATATATAACATTTTGGTTTGCAAACAAGGAGCTTTTTAACAGCATTTTAAATGTAAAAACCTGCGTTAACATGTGATAAAA
>JBBPCY010000028.1:6707582-6720176 GCA_037974405.1 Brachyalestes nurse | reverse complement strand
ACACACTCAGTCTCTCCTCAACATCCTCCTCCCAACACACTCAGTCTCTCCTCAACATCCTCCTCCCAACACACTCAATCTCTCCTCAACACTCTTCTCCCAACACACTCAGATTATGAAAAAGCCTTTCAAAGTTTAAAGAACCTCCCCACAATGTTATGTCATGCATGAGCCCTTGCGCATGAACATCTAACCTGAGAACCATTTGGAAACCCAGATTTTTTATAGAGTATTATTATACAAACATTCATGAACATTTCAAAAATGCCTATGTTTCCACTGTTTCTACTTTAGTTGGATTAAAGCATATGACCTCCTGTTGCATCAGACCGAAACTTTCCTGAGGACACTTCAAAGTAGTTCAGCAGCTTACAGGAACTTTTGATTGTAGGACACGATTATAATTCCAGATGAAAGCCATGGATCTGTTGAATTGCCATTTTGCTAATTTAATTAAAGCGTGCAGTAGAGCTCTTATCGTTCCCCCAAGAGACTTTTTGATTATCCAAATGCTCTGCAGTCCTGGATGGCGCTGTCTGAGTGCCTGGCCTGCGTGCCGAAATAAAGATGGAATGCTGGCTTAATGACTGGTCTTAAATCCTAAGTACTGCTCTCTGTCCCGTCCTGCTGAAAGTTTAATGCCACAGGTATTTTTACACCTGCAGGATGTCAGCTTGATCACTCACACCGCGTTTGAGTCACCGGCACTGGTGATTGGCTGGAGGGCGCTGTCATTTCTGCCTCACGGAAAGGATGAGAAGGATGTGAGAAGGTTTTCATGGCTTTGAAGGGGGGTATATTTAAACAGTTTGTGACTAATGTTTTAGTAAGTTTTATTTAGAACTGTCCAGACTGATTACATGCCTTTACAGGCACAGGGATGGAGACCTGCACAAGGCCTGCAAATCCGAATTAACCTCCCCTCCAGAATCATTGGCATCCTTGGTAGACTTTTAAAAATAAAAGTTCCTAAATGGTTCATGGCTCAGATGTAAAGTTCTAGTTAAAACCTCCCCTGCAGAGTGGAACCCTCAGGGCCTTCCAGGCCTTCAGACTAGGGCCACTTATTTGTTGGGAACTAGAAATTACATTTCTTTTTATTTTCATTTCATTTTCAGTTCAGTGTAATTATGTTTTTATTCAGTGTAATTATGTTTTTAATTCAGCAATTATTTTGTTTAAAAGCAACAATTGTCCTCTGTGCGATAGTGAGAACAGCTGAGACGACACACACCCCCACACACCTCTCTCTCACTCACCCCACATACACCTTATTTTACCTCACATCACCCTCACACACTCTCTTTTACCTCACACATCTCTTTTTCCCTCACACACCCTCTTATCACTGACACACACCTCACACACCCCTTTTTCCCTCACACACCCCTCACACACACACCCTTTTATCACTGACACAACCCTCACACACCCTCTTTAACCTCACAAACCCCTCACACACCTCTTCTCCAACACAAACCGCTCAAACATCCTTCACACACAAATATTCCTGAGCAGAATTTCTTCCTTCTCCTTACACACAGTATATGTATCCCGAACTGTTCTGTCCGAGACAAACTGCTGCTGTAAATGCCCCTTATTTATTACATACTGCACAACTGTCCTGCCATTATTTGCACAATGATTATTTATTGTTGTCTACCTTTATATTTGCATTTTTACACACTTAATGACTACATGTTTTCTCGGCCTGTTCTGTTGCTCTTGTGTTTTTCTTGCTCTCTTTCTCCTTGCACTCTGTGTATTTTGTCTTATCTGCACTTATGTAGTCTTGTGGTGTTTCTGTTTTTGTTCTTTGTTTTGCTCCATGGTCCTGGAGCAATGTTATTTTGTTTTACGGTGTATATGACTGAAATGACAATCAACCTACTTGAATTGACTGGCCTGACTCAACTACTGCAATTCTGCTCTTGTTTCATTATTTTTTCATTAAGTTTTTGTTGAAAGCAATAGAGTTAAACTTTTCAACTTATCACAGAATTTTTCCTCTGGGCAGATACAGCTACACTGTAAGGGAAAAAGTATTGTGAAGTCTGACCATTTCACCATAGGATTCAAATATATAGACTTTAATATGGATTTGGTAAACCACCCTTTGCAGCTATAACAACTTCCACTCTTCTTGGAGTTTCTGTGTGAATTTGTGCTCATTTATTCTAAGCATGGAGCATTTATGAGGTCAGGGACTGACGTTGGATGAGAAGGTCTGGCTCACAGTGTCCATTCCAGTTCATCCCAAAGGTGGGATGGGATTGAGGTCAGGGCTCTGTGTGGCCAGGCAAGTTCTTCCACACCGAAATCATTCAGCATGTCTTTATGGAGCTTGCTTTGTGCTCTGGGGCACAGTCATGCTGGAATAGAAAAGGTTCTTCCCCAAACTGTGTCCACAAAGTTAGAAGCATGGCGTTGTCTAAAATATTTTGCTCTGCTGAAGCATTAAGATTGGAAATAAGGAGCCTAGCCCAAGCCCTGAAAACCAGATGTGTCCCAATACTTTTGCCCATATAGTATAAGTGTGCTGCCTAATTGTTTAAGCCTCTAGTAGCTGTAAATTAACTACAGTTGGTAGATAATTAGTAGATGGAAATTCATAATTAGGAAAGTGGAATCAACCAATCATGTTTTGATTTTCAGTGGATGGGATTGTTTTCTTGCAAGAAAACATTACTTTAGGCATTCTGGAAGTCCTGGATATGTCACTGACTGAATACGAGCCGCAGCCTAACCAGTGGGGTTCAGATGGTGAAATTTATTGTGATATTTATGGCCTAAACTGAAAGTGTAGCTCTAATTAACATTTCACTATTTTAGCGGTATAGAACTTTTACATTGTTACCTCTTTCTGCAGCCTAGTGGCAGAAAAGAAACAAATTTGGATATTTTAATCAATATAATCAAATAAAATAAAGATGAACTATTGTGCTGCGTGTGAAATGTTGTGGCTCTGCATTGAGCTGCTAGTGAGCAATGAAGGGTGACATAAGAGGGTGGGATTTTCACATCTCTAAACAAACACTGTGCTGGGATCAAATGAACAGTACACATCATTCACAACAATATTCCTTTAACTACTTGTTGACTAAAAGATTATTGAGGGAACTAAAAGTGGTTCTTCTATTGCATCAATAGTTTAAACTTCACTGGGAACATTGTCATCATCATGATCCAACCTGATAATTCCACTTTTACAGTACTTGAACATGACAGGTCTATTTTATATCCTGTGAAAGTTTTAATATAAAATGCTCCAAAATGATTTGGAATTGCTTATGTGACTTCATTTGCATTAAAAGATTATTTTTGGAATTGATGGACATAATAATGGACAAAAATTTTAATAATTTGACCACATTCAATGGTTTGAAGATCAAGCTGTATTACAAACCAATCCATTCTGTAGCTGTGCCAGACTCATAACAGCCAAGATGCTTATTGAATTTTGGAATTTAGTCTGCAGTTACACTTAATAAAATGTGAGAAGAGTTCTTTTCAGCTAGTGCTATAGAAGAACTGCCTTCATTTCCCTGAAGAACCTTTCAGTGGATAATCTTTTTTAAAGTAGTGGTCACCAACCTTACTCCTAGAGATCTAGTTTAGCTCCAACTTACATCAAAAGGCACTTTTCCATAAGCACACAAGAACTGTGTTGTACCTAAACTGTACTGCGATGGCACAGAAGTTGCAGCACGTTTTGATTTTCCCGTGTATCTCAGTCCGGTAAGCGCGTTGCTGACATGTCAGCACAATGCTCTCCACGCAGTTTATGGCCGGTCGTTCCAAAACCGCATCCAACCAGCGTAAGTTTTTCTGACAAGGCTCCTTTCGTTGTTGTGGTCTTGAATTATGTTTTATCTGAGTTTTTAAATTTGTTTAATGGTATGATGAAAACTTAGCCTAGCTACCTTGTCAGTGATGTCCTGGAACACCTTCACATTTCTCACAGCGTTAAAGATACATTTGTTAGGGTCATAGAAAACTCCCACTGAAATGTGGCGGCATTTCAACCAATCAGAAACCAGTGATGCAGTCAGTTCGGCTGTGGCCCACTTTCGGCCCTGCCGTCAAGGAGCTTAGCTGCAACTCGGGTACAGGTCACTTAATTTGTGATGGAAAAACACTTGTTCATGGAACGGCACGGTTCCTTGTGCCAGTACAAACGAGCCATAACATGCTGCCGGTCTTACTTAACGTTCCAGTGAATTAGGGATTGCTGAAAAAGTTCATTAGCTTGAGCAGGTTTATGGCTGGAACTAGACTTCTCAGTCTAACATTTTTTTATGATTCTCCATACACACAAAAGAAGCATATAGGGGTGTTTTTGAATCATGTAAAATCATTGCAACAATCAGGATCTCATGGCTGATTGCTTTATTAAGTGTAGTGTATCAAACACCCCAGTGTTTTTTAATCAGAGCACAGTGTGTGCATCAGCCGAGACAGGCGGAGGGGACGCTCTGAGAAACAGAAGTGTGTTTCTTAGAAGTAAACGGACTCTTTTCATGGCCATTCCGGCACTGATTACATCCCTGGTGCTCCTTATGTGTTGGTGATAATCTGTCACTGAGGTGCAAAACCCAAAGCACATTGACCATCTGAGCCCTGCTCGCACACATAAACACAAGATCCCTCCATCTGGCCTTCTCCTGTTTCACTCCTTACCTTTGAACCTTTCTGTTTACCCCTTTCCTTTTCTTCCTCACTTCATTTCCTCTGCATGGTGTTGTTTAGTGAAGCCGTCACAGTCTTTTCTTTCAGGCTGCAATTACAGAGGCCCTGTCCATGGTGCTGAAATCAACTGATTTGTATCTTTCCGCTCTTGTTCTTTCTCTGATTCCAGCCTTTCTCTTTTTAACTGTAATCCGTTCTCACATTTCCCCTCTGCACTTGTTTCCAAAATTACTGCGTGGCTCACGCGTTCCTTTCTCTCTTTCCTAAAAGCTCCTTGAACAGATGTAATTACCTCTTTCACACTGTCCACCAATCAGATACCTCTGAACACCACCAGACCCAGCCGTGATTAAACTCTGAATCAAAGTGCGACCTCATAATGGCACACTTTGGCAGGAAATGTGCTTTTCCTTTGTGGGTGACGATTACGACCCCCAAAGCTCCTGTAATGAGATGGTTAGTGTTGGGTCTAAGTAAATGCTAAATAGGTAAGGAATAAACATGTTTTCCTTTCTGAATCCATTCAGCCACAAGGTGAGGTGAGATAAAACACCCCCCTTAAGATGTTTTAAGGTTGGGGTCAGGGCTCTGGATGGAATTCTGCTGCTGTTGTTTGTTTATGGAGGTTGCATGACATTATGCTCATGCAGCCGTTAACAATGAGTAGCTTATGTAATTCGTATAATGATTTTTTTTAATACTCAGGCTCCCTGAATATAAGAACTGATGACCATTTGACTTTGTAGTATATTATTACATAGTAATATGCATTTTATATAATATCAAATAAAAAAAAAATTCATCCCATAAATATAAATTGAACTAAACATAATGAATGCAGTTCATTTATATAAAGTGGTTTATTGTCTTTTGTTTATTGTCTAATGTGCATTTTTATATTGTCTCTTTGGTAAAAAGTATATTTGCTTTTTTGTTTTGTTTCATTTTTTCCCCTATAGTCCCTCCACATTTGATAGAACATTTAATCATTTCTTTTTTATTCCTTCACCCTCTTTGGATTTGGAGAACAATGTTGTTTCCTTTTAGGCTTGTTTACTTTTATACCCCCTCTTTTCTTTCATTAGTGTTCATTAATATCCCCATTTGTCCCCTTCGCACTCTACCACATTCATAGAGAATGTGTACTTGTTCTTTTTCTCTCTCTCCTTTCTTTGTTTCGCCTTCCTTACTTTCATTCAACCCATTCCTTTTTTGTCATTCAATAACTTTTTTCTTTCTTTCTGTTTTCCTATCTAGCCTTCCTTCCTACTCTCATTCAATCCATTCCTTCTGTTATTCTTTCTCTCGCTCCCCTTTCTCACTCCACCTATTCCTTCTCTCTTCTTGTCAAATACTCCCTCTGTTACTTCTCTCTTCTCTCTCTGGATTTGGTGAAGTTTCCATGTAGATCTGAAGAAGTTCTAATTTTGTGTGTTTTGTGTACAAAACCTTGTTTCTTCATGCTCCTTTGATTCACTAGACTTCTTTCAAAATACCCCTTCCCTCCACAGAGTGGGTCCGACTGATGTTGGGCTGATCTGATCTGTGGCTTTTGTGAAATCAAGGCTACTTTTTTGCCTGACTGAATAAGGGAGCAGGTCAAGCGAGCTTCCTGCCTGCCTGAGTGGGCCGAGGGAGATCAGTGGGCGGGTCAGAATATTACAGTGGAAATAGAGACCGGTCATCATCATATTGTTTACGCTGTGTGCGTCATTACAGCTCCTTCAGCATCTTGGCCCGTCGCTCATTCATGTTCATGTGTTGAGAGCTTCATGGTTAAATGATCATTTGTTGTGTTTTCCCCAACTCACAGTCTCTGCTCTAGAATCTTCTTCACAAATTCACACTGGTCCTCAATAGCCCCCTCCCCTCTAAGGCATATGGTTCTTGAATTTTCTCTTCTAGAATGTTCACCTCAGTCACTTTTATAGAATTCTCTCAATTCAAATAAATCTAGAATGTTCTTCACCCATTCACACCATTCCTGTAAACCAACCCCCACTGATGTACGAGAATATTCCCACCAGTCACACTGTTCTAGAATATTCCCACCAGTCACTGTTCTAGAATATACCCACCAGTCACTGTTCTAGAATATTCCCACCAGTCACTGTTCTAGAATGTTACTGTAGAATATGCTCCAGTCACTGTTCTAGAATATTCCCACCAGTCACTGTTCTAGAATGTTACTGTAGAATATGCTTCAGTCACACTGTTCTGGAATATTCCCACCAGTCACTGTTCTAGAATGTTACTGTAGAATATGCTCCAGTCACACTGTTCTGGAATATTCCCACCAGTCACTGTTCTAGAATGTTATTGTAGAATATGCTCCAGTCACACTGTTCTAGAATATTCCCACCAGTCACACCTTTTGAGAATATGTTCCTGTAGACTATTCTCCTGTCTTGCTGCTCCAAAGTGCTCTCCCTGATTCACACTGATCTAGAATGTTCTTAACCCATTCCTCAATATTCCCCTTCTCCAGTCACTCTATTCTAGAATGTTCACCCTGTCACTGTTCTAAAACTGTTCTTATTCTCCTATAGAAAGTTGTCTCCTGTCCCTGTCGAACTGTTCTAGCACTGTTCTCATTCTCCTATAAAGTTCTCTTGTGACAGTGAACATTCTAGAACAGAGTGACTGGAGAGAACTTTCTATAGGAGAAGCAACTTTTAGGACAGCGAAAAATAATGAACATTCTAAACTCCCAAGGAAAGTTCTGTCCTGTCGCACTGTTCTTATTCTCCTATCTGTTGAGCTATACTCCTCTAGAATGTTCACATCGTCGCACTCTTTTAAAACCACTTCGATTCACTTAAAGAAAGTTCTCTCCTGTCACACTGTTCTAGAGTGATCTCCTCAGGCCTGCTATTTCTAGCACCTCTGAATCACACAGTACGCATTTTGGGGGCTAGAATTTACGATAATAGTTTCATTACATTGTTTTATTCATGCGACATCGAGTCCGTCTCAATATTGCATGAATAAAACATCGCTCATGCTGCATGAATAAACAATGAAAGGGAATGACTGTTTCACGTACGAACCCACTTGTTCCGAGAAATGTAATTCATCGAAGAATAATGCACCTGCACATCAAAAGTGCGGCAATATGTCGATCTGGATCACAAATTCATTGGCTTTACAGATTCTGGTGAAGAAATTTACTAAACATTTTGAGCTGGGCCAAAAAAGGAGGAAGAAAACAAGGCTGTCTCTTAAATAGAATTTATTCATTTCAAAACTATGGGATGAGGGAGGGGTGCTACACAGAGATGGTGAATGTGAATGCATGCACACATGGTGTGTGTGTGTGTGTGTGTGTGTGTGTGTGTGTGTGTGTGTGTGTGTGTGTGTGTGAACAGAGTCTCGAGTAACCAGCTAAAGCAGCAGCGTATCATTAGTCCCAGCTAGTGTCTGGCGCTCTGTGAAACGGACACAAACACTTAGAGGTGTAACGATACACACATTTCAGGATGTGATATATATTGTGGCACAGTTGTAAAGAAATGTTATTATGAAATGAAACGTTCATTGTGCTTTTTTAATCAGCAGGTAAAGAGCTCACAGTGAGAACTAGTTATTCTAAGAACAGGCTCCACACAGTGGGGTTAGTTTAAATGCAGCGTTACAACTAAGCCTTCATTAATAAACAATGAGAGAAGTCCATATTCCTCCCACATAAAATCAAAACAGATTTTGTGTCCAGAATAATTAAAAACATCACCATGTAAGCAAAATACAGCTCCGGAAAAAAATAAGAGACCACTGCAATATATTTTTAAATACATGAGTGTGACAACCATTCCAGTCCAGTATCTGTTAAATTCCTACACAAGCACCTCATTCTGCTTTATGAGGGACTGAATAGTGAGCACCTGAATCACATCTTATTTAATAAGGAAAAGTATAAAAAACACTGTAATCAACACTGTCCTCTTGCCGTTTTGATGTTAAAACACTACTAGAAGTTCCTCAAAGGTAATTGTTGCCATTTTGTTTGAGTGAACAAGAAATTTGTTTTCTTTGAATTATTCAAGTTTTGTAAACACTGCATCATTTCATTCGAAATTATGCTTTAAATAACAATATTTTTATTTGGAAATTAGGAGAAATATTGTCAGCAGTTCTTTAAAACTAAGCAGTGGTTTTGCAGTGGTCTCTTGTTTATTTTCCGGAGCTGTATATTTCAGTGATACTGTTCTGATTTGTTATTCTAACCTGTTGTCAAAAATACAGTGTTTGACATGGTTAAACATATTTTAATAAAGATATATGTAATGGATTTATTTCAGAAAGCTTTTTGGATTGAATAACATAGATTTCTAATAAACTGATTTATTTTTGCATTGATTTACCAGACATTTCAGCAACTGTTACTATTATCCTCGCAGAATACTATATTTAAGCCAGTTAGCCAATGAGATAAGTTGAATTCACTCCTTTTTGGGCTAATTTATTCTCACACAGTAACCACATTTTGCGTTTCCTTTGGATCAGATGTGTTGCTTGTGTAAAAATATTATTAATCTTGCTCAAATACTGTTTAATATTTTAGCAAAAACCAATTGCTGTATCGGAATAAATAAGTATAAACATGTGTATCGTGACACCCCTAACTATCATGCATCCAAACGGCTAAGTAACCCTCTCCCGTCATGCCTGGTTTCTTTCCTTTATTTCTGTCCTTCGCATTTGTCACATCAAGGTGCTTTTCGAAGTCTGTCCATAATCACAGACCTTCCATTCTGTATATTTGCTAATTGTGGTTAGACGTTGTTCTTTCTAAGCTGATCCAGGACCAGCCTGTCCCACCAAATCCGAGATACGACTGGTGCAACCGAAAAGCAAAAATCTGATCTGAGATCAGCAGCAAAGAACAACATCCACCAGGTGTCCGGCTGACCTCAGCGATCAGCGTTCATCCTCCGCAACTTTGCAGGCAGGTTGTCCTCGGGCCGCCCCCCTGCTGCAGAGGGCAGCGGTGTGTGTAGAGGGGCGTGAGGGTGTGTGGGGATGGGTGCTGGGGTAGGGGGCAAGCTCCTCTGGTGGAGGTCTCCAGTAGACATGGTCATGGTCATGGGTTCGAAGCCAACTTTTAGAGCCTTGAGGTGGTAGCGGCTGTCGCCGTCCCCCTGGCCCGGGCTGGAGCCTAGACGCTGCAGCTTCAGGGGCAGGTCTCCCGTGCTGGACGCTTTCTCTGAAGGCTGTGAGCTCAGACGCAAGACTTTCCTCTGAAGATCCTCCTTGCCGGATGAGCTCATGCGCTGCAGCTTGCTGGGCAGTCTGCAGGAGGCGCTGCCACTGCTCTGCCCGACTCGTTCCTCGGCCAGCTCCAGGCAGTTGACGGAGAAGACCCGGTCGCGGTGGGGTGTGGCCATAGGGGAAGGGAGTGAGCTCTTCTCCTCGTGTTCTTTGACACTATAGGGCGGTGTGGGCACCTCAAAGGTGCTGTGAAACTGGGAGTAGTCCACCCGGAAAAATCCCTCCTCCAGAGACATAACCGGCAAGAAGCGATGACCCCACAGCACCTCGTCTTCAGTGTAGGACGTTCGCGCCTGGCATGTCATACCTAAGACAGAGAAACAAAAACAGGGAATGGGTTAAATAACCCATATCACAGAAAACCATATTTTCCTTATTTTTTCTTAGAACTAAGAGTGAATTAGTGCAGTTTAATTTGAACCAATATAACCGGTGTAAAACAGTCTAGAACTGGTCTTTGACTTCGTACACTCTCCGTTTGCTGCTCTTTCTATCGGCGCACCGACGCTCGGCCGCTCTCCAGACCCCCTCCCTCTGCGGGTTTTCCCCACCTACTTATAGGTGGAGACTATCCTGAAAGTTATCCCAGGTTTAAAGATCTGGTGTTTTTTCAGTTTGTTTCTAATACATAAAATAAAAGAAATGTGGGCACTTTTATTCTTTATTGGTGTTTGTATGTGATGCTATTTTTGAAACCCCAGTAGTAATTATTATTATATGTTTTAAATTACAATAACTTTGGTTCTACGTGACGTAGCAACACCAATCAAAGCTCATCATGACGTCTGACACCTCGAGCATCAACACAAACTGGGGGAACTTCCGTATAAGAAACTGTTTTGCTGTATGGTGTCAATTTACCATTTGTTGCTCCTGGCATGGTGCTGCTGGTGTTCTAAGGGTCAGTGCACTATGTAAACAATAATAAAGTCCATACAAGGAAACAAAGCAGCCGAACCACTGTGTTTTGACGTCAACTTCATGGTTGTAATGTCAAAACATGAACACATTTACATACACCTGCCCATTCAGCCTACAGCAGTTTAGCCACCCATTTGCTTTGAAGTGATATGGAGTGTTGTTACTGCAGAGCTACCAGAGTGGAAGATGATTAAAATGATTCAACCTTGTGCTGTTCATGCCTGGCAGGAAGCAAATGTACAACTGCGGGTTTTGTAAAGGAGCCTCACATCCAAAAGCAGGTTTTTTATCTCTGAAATTTTAAGTCAGAACTCTAACATTTAACCTGGACTACTTACTGAACCTCGTTTCCATATAATCAGTCCTACAGACATAGTAACAAAATTGTAAGAGAAACTTTAATTGTAAGAGAAATAAAAGAAAATTGTCTTTTTTATGACTGCTTTTGCAAGAAACAGGTCAAAAGTGCTCCCTTTTAAAGGACGGGTATGTAAGAATGGTTTATATGGCCCCAAAAAAAGGAAAATTCCCTCTCCTTCTGTTTCAGTCATCTGTTTCTTCCGTCAGTCTGTCAGTGAGGGCTAATTTACAGTTCTTCAGTATAGTGTGTCTCTGCATGCAGCAGCTACACGTGGCTCTTTAGGCAGTAGCTCAGAGAGGCTTTCAGCTTTCAGCGGCTCATAAAAGCAGACGGCCACGTTGTTACTCCGCCAGTTTTCTTATGGACTGGGTTGAATTCGATGAAAGAGAGAGAAATAGAGTGAAAGAGAAAGAGAGAGGGGCTGGGTTCTCTGCCATACAATTTAAAGCAGTCAATAAACCTGTTCGGCCAAACTTCTTTGTCCCTAGAAAGCAAAAGGGAGTCTTTCACACTGTAGAGAAAAAAAACCCAGAGAGAAGTGCAGAGAGAGAAAGAGAAAGGGAGAGACACTTACAATGGTGTTCAAATCATCTCTGTATCTTGAAGAAAAAAACACCCTTTAAACAACCACAGTAGAAACAGTCAGAGCAACAGTCTACAGAAGCACATCACTTATTAATACAGCCTTAAAGGTGTAGGACTGTCATATCAGAACTCCCAAAAAAGTTCATTTCATCCTTTTATTCTTATTTTTTTACAACATTATATGGACCAATAAAAATGGTCCAAAACTGTAGCCCCTCCGACATTAATCCTCCCCCTCTGGCTTCTTACACACACACACACACACACACACACACACACACACAGCCATGATGCAGATGTAAGACATTTAGCCTTGAAAAATCAAACCCCAT
The DNA here is from genome assembly GCA_037974405.1 of Brachyalestes nurse. Classification (NCBI taxonomy): domain Eukaryota; kingdom Metazoa; phylum Chordata; class Actinopteri; order Characiformes; family Alestidae; genus Brachyalestes; species Brachyalestes nurse. The sequence goes on along the minus strand of JBBPCY010000028.1, from coordinate 6,708,020 downwards.
TAATATATTAGATGTATTTATGATGTGATGATCAACACACCAGATGTCCTGAATCACCCTGAATAAGTAAAAAATGTTTGCAAGGCCTTTATTGTAGGTGTGAGTCACTCTGGAGTGCTGATCTTTCTTCATCTGTAATCACAAAAGGAGCAGGTCAAGCAGTGGTCAGTATGAGGGCATCTACACTAAATGGACAAAACTACTGGGACATCTGACCATTACCAACAGGGACTTTGATGACTCTGCATTCAAGTGCATGGACTTTAATATGGAGTTGGTTTTTGCAGCTATAACAGCTTTCACTCGTCTTGGAAGACTTTCAACAAGATTTTGGAGTTTCTGTGGGAATTTGTGTCCATTTATTCTGTAGCATTTATGAGGTCAGACACTGATGTTGGATGAGAAGGTCTGGATCACAATCTCCATTCCAGTTCATCC
>JBBPCY010000028.1:6691648-6707482 GCA_037974405.1 Brachyalestes nurse | reverse complement strand
CATACGAACATACAAACACACACACCACACACATACACACATACACACATACACACACACACATACATACACACACACACACCATATACACACACACCACACATACATATACACATATACATACACACAGACATATACACACACACACACACACACCACACACATATACATACCACACATACACATACACCACACACAGACATACACCACACACACACACACACACACACACACACACACACACATACATATACATAAACACACACATACACACAGACATACACACACACACACATATACATACACACACACACACACACACACATACACCACACACAGACATACACACACACACACACATGCACCCAGGGAGTGAAGCACAAATCATATCGCACAAATAGTCCTCAGCCCACGTACAGTCACACACAACCCCCACCCCCACATATACACAGTATTCTCTCTGTCTCTCTCCCTCTCTCTCATTCGCTCTCTCTCTCACTCACTCACACACACACACACACACACAAATAACCCTCACCCACATAGAGGTTTTTGGGGCGCTTTCAGAGAGTACTCATGTGTCCTCCAGTGCGCTGTAAGTGTTTCCACCGTGGAGCGTCTCTACACCGACGGCCCACATGCAGTCTATCCCAGCCACTCATCCTCTGCCTACACAGCCCATATCTACCCTCTATATTTAACCATCCTATCCGCCTTTTCAACAGTTTACTCCTCAATAACGGTGTCCCCTGGACTCATTTCATCTGTACTATTTCATAGAGATGGGTATTTAAACCAGTACTGCTATTCCATTATCCATATTACTAAACCAACTGTATTTTAATATGCCAATGAGTAAACCATCTGTACTGTTATGAATAACAAAAGAAACAGAAGGTCCAGCAAACAGCTATCATAAGATGTGACCCTACTGTTCAGATCATCTTTGTGTTTTTTTAAATATTACGAATATTAAATGGCCGTGATGCTGATTTTTCTCGTATTTTATTTTTCCTCTATATTCGGTACTTGTGTCCTCTTAGTCATTTGAAAACAGACAGTTTATGCAGTTTAGTTTTGGATGAACTGGCTAAGTGTTTAGTTTACAATCTGATTGATAAACAGGTCATTTTAAAGGCGTGCTCAGCAGTCTGAACATTCTCCACAAGGGGGAGCTATTAGCACTGTAGTCACAGCACTATTAAAAGTGTTAAAAGACAAAGTTAATATTAAATAAGGAAACAAAAGCCAACTTAATGAACAAAATACTCAAGTATTATCCAGGACAGCCATTCCAAAATGTTGAACTTTATACATTTAGCATCTTTTTGTCCCTTTTTGTCCACTTTGATGTCTCTTAATGTGAAAAAAATTCAGCTCTTAACATTCTCTGTGTTTCTGCATTGAATGGATTTTAAAATGAAGTAAAGAAATAAGATAGCAAAGGGTTTTCATTCTGGATTAAATATACTTTACTCCTAACACCTGTCAAAGTAAACGACACAAAGAGGAATTTGTATATCTGTATCTACCGACAATGTGAGACTTTACTGCTGGACTGTTCTTGTATATGGACTCTTTTCTTTATCAATGTTTCCTCCATCTGGGGAGCCTCCCCTTGGAAATGCACAAGCTAGATTTGCTCACTGCCGCTTCAGCTCCACCCTGGCTCTCCCCAGTCTTTAACACACACATTTGTAGCTAGTTTCTAGACTCATTATCTTTGTACATACACCCCCTTCTTTGGAATTGCTTCTTGCAAAGTCTCTGTTGTTTGATCAGGCTCTGAGCCATTTTCTTTGTCTGGTGTTTCTGTGATTTTGGACTCCTGCTTGATCCTTGTTTTCTGTCTACAAATTTACCTCAGGTGTTTCTGCCCGCTTCTGTTTTAACCCCTGTCTGTGATGACTGTGAGTACTGGATTGTCCCTAATGAAGCAACTCTGCACACGCGGCCTGCCTCAAGGCGTCGTTCGTTACAGCGTCTTATGGGATTCGAATTAAAACCCAACTTCTTAGAGTATTTTTACCACAGCTGCCAGAGGCAGGCACATACACAGAAAATAACAGAAAACAACAGAAAACCAGCGGGACTGTGGATGCTTTTTTACCACAGCATAACAATATAAAGCAGTAAATAATAAACTGTACTGTTTTCCATCATAATGTTCTTCTCTCTGATGCAAAGCTGTGCTTTTAGCATCTTGCATGATATTGTCTAGCATGATTAGCTAATTATCATTTGAATATTCATGTCTGGTGATCTGCAAAATGTGGAGACTGCAGTCACTACTGTAAGAACAAAATGTGTCTTTCTCTCTGAAAATAACTGGAAACAGCACGGTCTGCTATCATGACAGTCCTGTTGGATAGATGCTCCCATAAAATCATGTAATAATATACAGCAAATTGCAGTTACAGAATGCTACAGAACACACACACTCAGGATCTGATGTTCTTGCAGAGCCAAATTTGGATTTGTCTGTTGGTGAACTTCACCATTTGCACCTATCACAGCCACTTTATGGACAAAAGTATAGGGACACCTGACCATAACACCAACAGAGGCCTTAATGACATTGCATTCAATTAAATAGACTTTAATATGGAACAGCTTTCACTCTTCTTGGAAGGCTTTCAACAATTAAAACATTTGTGACGAGGGAATTTGTGACGATTCATTCAGTAGAGCATTTATGAGGTCGGGCACTGATGAGAAGGACAGACTCGAAATCTCTGTTCCAGTTCATCCCAAAGGTGCTGGATGGGGGTTGAGGTCAGGGCTCTGTGTGGGCCAGTCAAGTTCTTCCACACCGAACTCACCCAGCCAGGTTTTTGGCGTTTTCTAAAATGTTTTGGTATACTCACAGGTGTGTCTCAATGTTTTTGTACATATATTGTATGTATACATATAGAGAGAGAGAAAGAGAGATTTCCCTTTAATTTCTTTTGATATAGATTAAACCTAGATTGAGCACCTCAGTCCCACCAGTTTGGAGGGATTTGGCCTGAGCTGTGGGGTGTTGTGGGCTGCTCTGTTGTTCGCGTCCTAAGCTGAGTGAGGGGTGCTCCACGGAACGCTGCATTCTTCCGTTTGGTTTAATCTGCCTGTGGCCTGGAGCCGCCTCACTGTTTCGCTCTTGTCCGTTCGTCTTAAGCTTAGGAAGACGGATGACTGTATCTGAGAAGCAGACACGCAAAAGCCTCTTACAGAGAGCCCTACAGCTCCATGGTACGATGCATTCATTGCTCTGAATAGACAATAGAGACAAACAGTCACAAACAGAAACAAATATCCTTTATGTAGCAACAAGATCAAGTATAGGGTGTCTTGCTAATCTTGTTCTAATGAATGAAAGGAAGGTGTCTGAGAGGGCAAACAGCAGGTTCTACACACATTCCTGCAAGCCTTTAGCTTAAATCAGCTTAAACCGCTCATCGGACCCATTCACTAGCAGGATACAGTGCATGGTTAGAAAAATTACCAAACCTGGGATGAATTTCTGATTAAGCTCCAGAAATGTTCTTATTTCTTTTGGTCTTGAAGAGGATGAGGAGATGGGTGGACTTTACAGGAGTGGCATGTGCTGTAACGTGTTGTTGGTTTAGTAAATTTGAACTTTTACAATTCCAGGAAGATTTTGCCTGTTCTGCAAGTCTCAAGGACAATCCCTGCGGCTGTATACTCCACCCATGGGGGTTTGCACCCTATATGGACCCATCTTGTAACCAACTGATTAATCAATAGTCCCTTACTTACTCATGTTGAGCAGCCAGAAGGTTCTCCACAACTTTTGGCGCTCAAGTATTTTTGTGTGCATCACTGAATGGAAGGAAATGTAACCCATTCCAGCAGAAACTCATGAATATATTTACAGTCTCTTTACTGGCACAGTCATAGGATGCCACCTTGGCCACAAGTCAATTTGTGAAATTGCTGTCCTGTTAGATCTGCCCCTGCCAATTCGAAATAGAGTTTCGTGAAATGGAGGAGTCTAGGGGCTATAACAGATCAGCCACAAAGCTGTAAACAACTCAAACTCACAGAGAGCTTACCACTATAGTGGGCTTCATCTGTTGTATCAGTCACTACAGAGTTCCGAATTGCCTCTGGAAGAAACCCTGGAGTTTCATGAAATAGATTTCTACGGCCAGGGAGCTGCACACAAGCCTAAAATCATTATGGCCAATACCAAGTGTTCTCTGGAGTGGTGAATCACTCTTCACTATCTGGCAGAATGACGGATGAATGTAGGTTTGATGAAAACGCTACCTAATGGAACGAATAGTGCCAACAGTAAGTTTGGTAGAGGGGGGATAATGAGCTGGGGCTGTTTTTCAGGGCTTGGGCTCAGTCTCTTGATTCCAGTAAAGGATAATGTTAACACTGCAGCATACCAAGTCATTTTGTGCAGTTATACACTCCCAACTTTGTGCCAACAGTTTGGGGGTACGCCCTTTCCTGTTCTAGTGTGACTGTGCTCCAGCACACAAACTGACATCCACAGAGACTCATTATAGTTTGATGAGTTTGGTGTGGGGAAAATCCAGAGTCCTGACCTCAGCCTAAGTGTTCAGTTGGGATGAACTGAAACAGAGATTGTTGAGCCAGGCCTTCTCACCTAACAACAATGCCTGACCTCACAAAAGCTCTTTTAACAAAATGGACACAATGAAAATCTCCAAAGTCTTGTGGAAAGCCTTCCAAGAAGAGTGTTATAGACTGTTGTAGGTTTTTACAATAACACAAACTCTGTTTCAGTTGCAGTGATCTAGATGGTTCCCATTATATCAAGCAGCTTACCAGCTACGGGTCCACCAAACATTCGTACCCAAGTGCATTTAATTTGATGATCATTTTACCTTTGCATTAATGACTGTATGTCCTTTTTTTTAAGGCAAAGGTCCCATAGTGTTTTTGTACCAATGGCCCCTTAACCATTAAGCTCAACAGTGTTTTCTTTTCTTACCTGTAAGCCATTCAGAACATATGAATACTAAAAACATGTTTTAGTTTGCGTGAAACAATTTGATCTAATGTTCAAAAATGTATTATAACCACATCCAGTAATATTATATCACCATCAACTGGATTTGAACCTCAGAAATACACTGTTTATGTGGAGTGTAAACTCTGGCACAAAAACCTTCTCGCACTGCCAGTGGCTCACAGTCGTGGTGCTTCAGAGCCCACTGACAAGCTTTGCTTTGGCGAAGTAATTTGCATTGCCAGATGCCATCCAGCTCGCATCTTCAAGCATCTAGGTTTCTCTTCCTTTGAGCTGTGGCTGCTGTGCAGTCTGGTCACATCACGCTTTATGGAAATGCGCAAACCCTGGCGCTTTTACCGGATCTATGCACTTTCTGCACTGCTTGCAAAAATAATTAAACCATTCATGGCTGTCGTGATGTGCATATCCTGCTTGAAATACAAATCTACTGTATTTCTGAAAACCAGACATTGCAAAGTGTTGATGCGTAACAAAAAGGAGATTTCTTGGTTTGGTTAACAATGTGCCTGTCAAAAGACGGGGGACACCCATCTTTTCGAAATACCTTCAATATGACTGAACATGTTTTCTTTTTTTGGTTTGCAATGACATCATAATGAAAAACTGTGTTTATTAACAGAAGTTTACTGTGATGGCATCCAGCTAGTAATAAAGCTATGCAACATAACTGTGCGAGTAATGGGGGAAGGGTAAAACTTTGAGAAGTCAGAAGTGGAAATGACGAGTACGAGTGTGGGCTTTGTTTGTGAGCTTGCCTAAAAAGGCAGCTTGAATCTATCAGGAATAGAAACCCCAGAGACCCCTCCTGGGTGAAGCGCGAACATATTCAGAGAGGCTGCTATTCCCTTGAGGGTTTTCTCCTGAGAGTATCTGGAACTTTGTTTATGTGTGTGAGTGTGTGTCTGTAAGAGAGCATTGTCATGGCCCATGAAATCGACTAACTCAGAGTGTATTAGTAAAATCTGATTTCAGTAAATATAATGGTGTAAATCAGTCTAAAACCGGTGTTTGCTCTCTAACATGCTCGCTGTATGCTGCTCTTTCGCTAGGCCGCTCTCTGGACCCCCTCCCTTTGCGGGTTTTCCCCACCCACCTTGTGGGCGAAGACTATCTTGAAAGTTCTCCTGTGTTCAAAGATCTTGTGTTTTTTTCTGTTTGTTTCTAAAACCTAAAATAAAAGAATTTTGGCCATTTTTGTTCTTTTTGGGCTTTTGCGTATGATGCCATTTTTAAAACCCAAGTAGCGGTTATTATTATTTTTACATATTTTACAATTCTACGAGACATATGAACACCAAACAAAGCTCAGTATGACGTCTAACACTTCAAGCATCAACACAAACTTGGTTAACTTTATTTTAACATTTGAAACATTTGTTTCACTTCCGGCACAGATCCGTGCTGCTTGCATTCCAAGGGTTAAAAGAAGCAGCTTGAATCTATCAGGAATAGAAGGCCCAGAGATCCCTACAAGGTGAAACGAGAACATGTTCAGAAAGGCTGCCATTTCCCTTGAGTGTTTGCTCCTGAGAGTATCTGGAAGTTTGTTTATGGGTGTGCGTGTGACTGCATACGTGTTTGTAAGACCGGCTCATGAAATCTACTCAATGGCGTCCAAAAAAGACTGGTAATCTAACTCATTCCTCATGCCATCAGAGAGAGAGAGAGGGGGGGGGGGGAGTGATGGACAGATGCTTTACGAGAAGACAAGCCATTACGGAAGAAAGGAGTGCGGAAGAAAGAGCAGCTTCAGTAGCGGCAGCAACCATCAGTTCTGCTTAGTCTCACGCACCGTTCAATTAGGGCTGGAATTTTTCTGTTTTGCTTAAAGGTGATCCACAGTGGCTCTGACAGCGCAGCCACACAGTCACCGGGAAAGGAGCGGACAGATAAATAGGACTCAATTTTCACTGTGGCTTTATCAGCGTGCCGGGGCGGGCCGCAAATTCGGCTCCACATAAACACACCTTGCCCTCATTTTATGGATGGCTGAGTTCCGATTGGGTTGTGTACTGGTACGAGAAAATCTGATTACCGTTCGGGAAAGAGCTCTCACAGGAGGCTTCGAGGATGCATTCTGATCCCCCTTTTTGTAGTATGGCATGTGCTCCACATTCATTCACCTGAGTGGGCAGCCGACAATGCCACATTTGGGGACGGTGCTCATGGGTACCTCAGAGTGCCACTGGCAGTCCTGGGCTTTGAACCCACAACCTTCAGATCACAGGTGCAACTTCCTAACCACCAGGCCACCAGCTGCTCTGAGATTAAGGGACTATATGATGAAAAACAGGTGGCAATGTTGGCGTTGTGCTGTTCAATCACAGTGAGAAGGTTCTGGGTTTGATTCCCGACCAGGGACCTTTCAATGTGGGGTTTGTTTGTTCTTTTCCTGTCTGCTTGGTTTTGCGCCAGGAGCTCTGGTTTCCTCCCACAGTCAAAAGGCATGCAGGTAAAATGGAGATGCTAAATTGTCCATAGGTGTGTTTGAGTGTGTTTGTGTGTCTGCATTCCAACCAATGAGTGCTGGGATAGGTTCCCTAGTGATCCTAGTTAAAAATAATCAGCTCAGAAGTTGAATGACGAGTAACCCAACTTCAAAATGTACCATTCTCTTTCCAGTCCCATTTGTGGAAACGAACAGGGAACCACGCCGTACTGCGAGCAACCAAGGACACATATATTCATGGCATAAACACTAAGTCACTTTTCACAACCACTTGCACTGTTAATCTGTTATTTTATTATATCTGTTATAGGTATTTTTTACTTTGTTGGAGTTATTTTGTTATTCCGTTTGCACTATTACTACTGTTGTTTTTAAACTCTTTATTGTCTATCTTTATTCCTCTTGTTGCATTGAGCATGTTTATGCCAAAAGAATTTCCCTCGGCATAAATAAAGTTATTTCTTACCTTACCTTCTTATCTTATCTTTTTTTTTTACATCTATTCCATTTGCAACAGTTTTCAACCCATTTGTGCTGAAGTGGTGCAGGGTGTTGTTACTGGGGGATGATTAAATGTTGTGCTGTTTCCGGCTGTTGGAAGCGAACGGATCATTGTGGCGTTCAGAAGGTTCCACACATCCTGAGAGAGATGCTGAGGTTTCTCTTTATTCTGATTATCTCTGAGGATGTTGGTTTGTTCTTTACCTTTATGCTGGGCTGTTTTTTTCAATGTAGCCTAATACAGGGCAGCCAATCAGAACAGTAACAATGGCACAGTAACAAAAACAACCTGTTTAATTGACCTTGGCAGGTCAAAAGGTTTGGGTGCCTTCTGATCAAATGACATTTTGTTGATTTTATAAGTGAAAATAAGTACACATCCTACACAGAGAACACACCCCTATTTAATGCAGTTATCCAGTTTGTCCGCATTAACATATTGGAGAACAAAAACATAAAAGGTTTCAATATTGTGACACATTTGATCTTTTTTTCAATATATTATTCCAATTCTCAGCACCCAAAAAGAAACTGGACACTATAACTTGCAGAGAAATTCTGTGTTTCAGTTCATACAGCGTTAACTTATTTTCACTTAGAAAATCAACATGTAATTTGACTTTTAAATATTACATACAATACAACATTATGAATACATTTTATTTGTATACATAAAACCACACAAAATATTCAAAGCACATTTCAAACAAGTATAATAAAATACGAGAGAAATGCAGGAAATAGGCAGGATGCATGTTTTCCTGTGTCCTTTTCAACAAGCAGCGCATCAAAAACACTCTAGATATTAAACAGCAGTCCCACTAGCACACACTTACACGCATGCACTAAATGACACACAAAATGATTTTCCAGAGAACCATTTTACATGTACATCACTCCTGGGTCACATGGCTGTAATGACAAGACAAATAACAGGCAATCTCCCTCACACCTCATGCTTCAGTTCCCCTCAGCCAGTCACATGCAGAGAGAGACAGTGAGAGAAACAGAAAGAGAGAGACAGAGAGGGAAAGTGGCCTGCAGAGATAATTTTCATAGAAAAAAAAAAAACAAACAAATTACATGCTGCACACATGCAATTAAATGGCAAGACCTAGACAGAAAGCCCACAAATAGTCTTTTTCTCTCATATACAAACATAAACACACACACATGCACCACTCAGGGTTGGCTGAGCCCTGAGTCATACCTCCTATGTCTCTTGCAATCTAATTATTGTTAATTAACTCAATTTATCACTTCACCCCAGTGTCTGCCTCAACCACAAACAACTCAGCACGCTACGAGATCAACAATAAAGACAACAAACAGCTCTATCATTTCCCTCCGGTGTTGCCTTTGCAGTTATTGATGCATCTGTGTGTGTGTGTACGGGTGTTAGTGATATTTTCAATAGGGCATGAACAATTATCATCCCTTTTACAACTTCACATAAGGTTCAAAGGAATGAATTTGTAACTGACTTTAATTACTTAAAAGATTTCATAAGTCAATATGATTTCACCATGATATGCAGGGGCCTCTAGACCTACAGGGGCCTCTAGGTGATTTCTAGGAAAAGAGAACAATTTGATAGCAATCTTGTCCAACAGAAATCCAAGAGTCTTTTCCAATCATTGTATTTAGACAGATTCTCCGTCGTATCCAGACCAGGGGTCGGCAACCTTTAACACTCAAAGAGCCGTCTGGACCCGGTTTCCACAAAAGACAAAACACCAGGAGCCGCAAATCTTTTTTGACATCTAAAATGAAGATAACACTGCATATATTGTTTTTTACTTTATGCTATGTATAAAAACTAGGCTAGTGTGTTGCTTGTGAAATTGTATTTATTCAAAGAAAGCATTTCGAACAAAAATTGCACACATTGTATTTTAATGTTACAAGATCACAATAATTTTCAAATTTCAACGTACAATTTAAAAAATACAATGAATAAAAGTAAAATACACTTAACACCTAGAACGGCTGACAGCGTCAATTGACGTAATTTCATCAGAATCAGAATCAGAATCGTGTCTATTGGCCTATTGTAGCAGCAGCATGCTCTGTAAGAGACATATGGGTGAGGTGTAGGCACATGTACACACATATCTTTATATGTTGTTGTTGTTTTATACTGTTGTGCTTGAGAGACACCATCGACCGGAACCAAATTCCTTGGATGTGTCACTCACATACTCGGCCGAGAAATGCGATTCTGATTCTGATTCTGATTGGCGCTGTACGACGGGCTCTGGGTCTAAAGTCCACTGGACCCTTGCTGTGTCTGCTGGCTGCAGCATGGATGTCTGCCGGCGGCTGCAGGACTAAACGCTGAACAAACTGCAGCAGCGTCGTTTCAGGAAGCATCTTGTGCAAAACTGGGCATGCAGCCGTTATAGGTATAGCCAGTTTTCAGTCATTCTAGTGTTAAATTATTAAATTATTAAAGCCACAGGGAGCCGCAACATAAGGATGAAATTATTATTTATTTTCCAAAGCCACAGGGAGCCGCAACATAAGGATGAAAGAGCCGCGGGTTGCCGATGCCTGATCTAGACAGATACAGTCAAGAGAGCTCTGCCATTGGTTAGGCCTTCAGGAGCTGGGCTGAATACCCTATGTGTTATGTAAACAACTACCAGCATAATAAGAAATTACCAAGGGAATCAACCAATCCCATTTTGATTTCAGTAGGTCTCTTTAAACCTTCTTTAAGGTCTGCATCACTCCATACGTGCATGAACTGCTGCATACTACATTCTCCTCACTTGCTATCATGCGTTACACCAACAAGAAACCATCTCATGAATATTTTGTGTGTGTCTGGTTTACTCACTACATGCGCATAAATAAGTACATATTTGTATTCATACATGCGAGCAAATCCGTGTATAAAGATGTACAGTAGTATGTATTATACATGTCCAGGCATCAATATGTGTAATTCTACACTGTCAGCATGCCCAGAAGGGTCAAAGGCATTAGCACATCAGAAGTGTCCAAGTTCTGCTTTCCAGAACCTTCCGTCTTCTACCGAGTCTTCCTCTCCTCCTACATAGATACAGAGTCTTCCTCTCCTCCTAGATTTCTACACTTAAATGTGGGCCTATTGGGTAGGATACTCACCTCTGGACCAAGAGGTCATGGGTTTGAATCCCACCTTCAGCACACCACTGCTGGGTTCCTGAGCAAGACCCTTAACCTCAAGTTGCTCCAACTGTAGTTAGAGAATGAAAGTTGCTTTGGATAAAAAGCATCTGCTAAATGCAGTAAATGTAAATTTACACTGTTACAAGTGTGAAAGCGCCTAGCTTTTCAAAATGTTGACACAAATGAACGCAGGGGTACAGGATGTGGGTGGGCGAGGTGCAGCACTCCCGGATATCAGGACTGAACTGCATTTGCATCTGCTTAAACCGATCTAGGCATCTAAAGTGCATGTAGTTTTAGACTAGTTCTGTGTTCTGAAGTGGCCCAGTATTGTTTTTAAAACTTAAATTAATACTAAAAATTCTTAAGCGTTTTTAATCATTACTTTTCTTTCGCAATGATCCCCTGCCATGTGTGGGTTTGAGCCTCACTATGGTATGTTGTGACATGTTCTGTCTGATGCTAATGATCCAAAGATGCAGGTTCTACGAGACCTTCTTTGAATAAGCTTTGAATAATTCATTGGAATTAATGGATAATGTGATGGACTGGTGACCTGTCCAGGGTATTTATCTGCCTTTCACACTGTGAATGTTAGAAGAGGCTCCAGCTCCCCCGTGACCCTGGTCAAGGATAAGCAACTCGGATAACAAAAGAACAAATGAAGGAACGACCAACCAAGCGAACGAATGAACAAACAAACTAATCCTCATTTACGTAACCTTTAAACTTGGCAATTATTGCAGTATTTCTGTTACTTGTCTCAGGGCGGCTGGTGGTCTGGTGGTTAAGGAGTTGCCCCTGCGATTGGAAGGTTGTGGGTTTGAATCCCAGGACTGCCCCACACACTGCTCCCTGGGCACTACATCGGTTGCCCGCTGCTTCACTTGGGTTAAATACAGAGAAAGAATTTCACACTGTGTGGTGTGTGCACTGTGACAAAAATGGACACTTTACACTATGTTTTTAACAGAAATTACTGCATGTGTTGACACACTCTATTTCATGTTAATTATTCAAGTAAAGTTAATTATCTACAGTATTAATACCCCAGCATTTGTGCATAGAGCATAGAGTCTTTTGTATAAAGTATTTTCCACATTATCTGATTTTATTTAGACTTTAGATTATATATTGTTCGTGTCTCTGTGTCTCTGTGTGTCACCACTGTCTATGTCACAATCATACAGCTTAAAAGATAGGAAACCTCAACTTAAAATGCCTTCCTGTTAGTGATGGAATTTTCTGAGCCGAAATCCACAGCCTTTTTTTTTGTCTCGCTGCGAGAGCCCACTAGCTACAGACATACATAGGATATTAAAATGCACTCAGCCAAGGTATGAAACTCTACGCATTTCCATACACACAGGGTGCAGCCGAGAAACGAAGGCGGAGAGCTGGATCACTGCAATTATAATGGATAGCTCAACTTCTCAAGCAACATAGAGGTTACAGTAAAAGCACACTGCATAACTAATACAGGAGAACTATTTCTACAGAAACAACCAGCTCAGAAGAACATATAACATTGCATAGGGCTGGATTTTCATCTCACATTGGTAACACTTTTATACACTTTTATGTTGATGTCATTCTCCTTTTTGGAAATATGTCTGGTCTGTCTTGCATGAAATGTATGTTTAAGAGATTATAAAGCAATTTTATCCAAATCCAATCACGACTTTTAGAAACTGAGGACCAATCCCAAGCATCTTCTTTCTCAGGTTTCTCCAAAACATCCTTAACATTAATGTACACTATATGGACAACAGTTTTTCAGGGTTTGGGCTAGACTCCTTATTTCAAAACCTGGTCTTCGTGCCACGTAGGACTTTTTGATGAACATGAGGTGCTGAAGCTTAATACATCCAAAGTGTTAGCAAACGAGTGTTGATATGTTAAATAAAAGCTTTTCAGGTATTTGTCATGCATAAAAAAAGCCAAAATTCAAAACAAAGACGTGGCTCCCAGAACTCAGATGAGCAATGCACCGTGTCTTATGTTTCCAGTGGAGTGAAAACAACTTTCATTTTTGTTCTTGCTGAGCCACAGAGACACTTATGACAAAGCTTGCTGTCTTCTTTCATGTCTCATTTCATCAGTAGCGTTTCTTCTTCCTGTGCTCTACTCATCCTGGCCTACAGTCACCACCTTCACCCCGTTTCTCACACATGTATTCATTCACCGGAAAACACAGGACAAGTGAAACGGCAGAGGGAGCAGTAGGAGGATTCCAGAGGTGAGAGAGAGAGGGAGTGCAGATGAAAGACAGAAGAAAGGAGTAGGAGTGGTAAAGCGTGAGGAGCTTGAGAAGAAACGAAGGCTGAGGAAACCGAGGAGAGCGATGCTAAAGTGCGAGGGGAGGACAGGGATGCCCTGACTTTTTTGCTGTATGCCAAGATCTCACCCCTGATGACCACCCCTTATTAGTAAAATCTGATTTCAACAAATATAAATGGTGTCGATCAGTCTAAAACCAGTGTTTGTTCTCTTACACGCTCACCGTTTGCTGCTCTTTCTCTCGGCGCCGCCGCAAGAAGCGAGTTTGTTTCTAAGAAATAAAATAAAATAATTTTTTTTGTTCTTTATGGGTGTTTTGAGTGTGACAAAGTTTTTAAAACACCAGTAGCGTTTTTTATTATTACTTTGGTTCTATGTGACATAGGACCAAACAAAGCTCAGCTTGACGTCTGACACCTCGAGCATCAACACAAACTGGGCGAACTTCCATATAAGAAGTTGTTTTGCCAGATGATGGCGATTTACCATTTGTTGCACTTCTGGCATGGATCTCTGCCACTTGTGTTCGAAAGGTTAAAACATTGTGCAACTCCCTTTTAGATTAAAGAATACAGAGCAAGATTTCCTTAATACAGAACCTGTCTAGGTCCTCCAAAGTCCTCTCTTTTGGACTCTTCAGGTCACACAACAGGGATTGGGTTTAGGATGCCCTCCTGCCTAAATGTACTAAATGTACTTCAGTTAAAGCTTTTATATTTACTTTTCCAGAGAAAAATCATTCCAGAAGAAAAAGAAACTCTAAAAAAGTACCAGCCCTACAAGCCCTGGCAAATACAGTATTTATCTCTGAAGAGAAACAAAGTTACCTGCCATATAACTTAATTTGCTGTGCAATTTCACCCAATAAACTTATAAGTAATGCCAACATTTACAAAAATGGCAGACCCAAACTGATTTATAAACCAAACTGCAATGCCTGAAATGAAATGTTTTCCATTAAATCTGATTTCAGTACAGCAAAAGCCAAGCATTTGTTTTCGAGGTCAAAAGAACGACAGTCTGAAGGGGGATCCCTCAGCAGTTTGTCTTCAGATGTCTCTAAATGAGCTGGCATTCCTCCTACAAACAAACACTGCTGTGATTGATTGGGTAACCATGGCAACCTGGAGGATTTTCCTCGATTTGAATCTGAAAGGCAGTACCCTATTTCTAAGTAAATATTTATAAATAAAACATTGTTATTAATATCAATTAATATGTTTTTGAGTCTGTATCTTCTCAGCATCTTCCCAGTCCATCCACAGTCCAAAGTATAGTACAGACCTGTGGGAAACAGGTTTGTTGCATATAATCATTGTCTATTTATATTATATATTTGAACTGCACGGAATGATACATTTTCATCTCAACTGCATCTAAAGGCGAGGTTTTTGGGATTAGGAATCAGGCGTGCAAGGATGCTAGTCAGAACAATGCTTGGTTCTTACAGAGACGTTTTTTTTGCGCACACACAGAGCTCAGCGCTGTTGCACAGTAACACGCTTGTTTACCCACCCTGCTCTGTACCTGTACCGGCCTTTGTTTCCCTCCATGGAGCTTGTGTGGTTGATTTAGTAGCCTGAATATAACTCCTTTGTTGGCTTGTGATAACCATCTGGTGTGTGTATTCCACTTCCAGGAACAAGACACACACACACACTACCGCACACGTACGGTTACAAACCTATGCACCAGCAATGTTCTCCGCATACACACGACTGATTTCCAACTCACATGCATTTACAGGAGTATTAAATGAGTAGCATGGTTATGTTACAGTAACTGTAATATTGTGAAGGATTAATTAATGTACAAATAACTCGGGCCCGGCGCCGAGTGGTTGCGTAGAGGGGCGTCGCCCCCTCAGCGAGATAATGCCGCCCCCTTTGTTAAAATATAATTTTATAATTAAAAAAATCAATTTAAAAGACTAATACAAATGTTAAACCACTATAGTTAGCTTAAAAAATAAAGTCTACATTTTCCATACGTGTCGGCACGTTCAAGACTAGATTTTCAAATCCAGGCGTTTGATTGGTCAGTTGGGTGAGCGGTGGAACTCGGATCCTTTTTAGGATTCGGCTCCCTCTGAGTCACTCACTGAACTGATCCGGGTGTGTGAGTCACTTGAGGCAGTATTGGCAAATCGACAGCTGTAAGTCAACTAGTGTTTGAATCGTCTTTTAAAAGAGAGGAAAATGCCTTGTGATGAGAATAATCACTTTCAAATAAAACATGACAATAAGAGAAGAGATTCAGCTGTATGTGACCGGTGGATTCACTCATTAATTTCACTCATAATTTAATATGCAAATTAAATTATATAGCCCACGTAAACTTTGGGTCATGCCCAACATTTGTCTAATTTACAGTAAGTCTATCTTTAACCTCTTGTAGTTTTTGAAATATTGATGTTAAAATCCAGTATTTAAAATAA
>JBBPCY010000028.1:6644549-6654947 GCA_037974405.1 Brachyalestes nurse | reverse complement strand
TCGGTGAACCCGATATTACAAAACCGATAACCGATTATGGTAAAATGCTTAAATATCGGGAAAAATATCAGTAAATCAATATATCGGTCTATCTCTAGTTATGGTACAGTATCAACCAATATAACAGTCCTACTTACCAATATCACCAACAGAGCTGAAAACATAACCATCTTTGAGAACTTAGCTATGTTACTACTTGTATTGGACCAAGTAAACTACAATGTTCAGAATCATTGAAAACTTTTGTCGACTGGGGGTGGGTAAAAACAAAGCCAACGTTTGCGTAGGAAGAGGGCTCTGGCCATGCCAAAAAGGCTACTGTGGCAACGGAGCAGATACTTGACCATCTAAAAACAGGCAAAGTCAGGCATGTAAGGTTGGAAATGACACATTTTATTCATTCACTGTACATATGTTTTTGATTCTGGTCTCAGGTTCTAAAGTTTTAGGTCTTAGTCAAGTCGCAACAGTCAACATGTGCCTCTAGGGGATCTCTAAGTACCTCTGGTACTTCATAGACTCTTATTGTTAAGAAACTGGATAGAATCAAGACACTTACATTTTGCATCCAAGCATTTATAGTCTTCTATACACATACCAACAAAGTCTTAGAGGAATGGTCCATCATAACAATGAACAATCCTTGCCTCACCATAAAGACAGCCAAGACATGTTTGATATTTGAGGTTGGCATTTTAGTTTTGAGCTTACGCCTCGCAGAAAGTGGTGCAAAAAATGGTGCAGTCACTGTCAGCCTGAAGCACATATTTGAACCAGGCTAAACTTAGATACATTAACAACTTAAACAGAGCATGACAACTGAATTGTGTCATTCGCATAATATTATTCCTTAGGCAGACATCTCACTTATAACACCATGCATTTTTATTCCATGTCCCGGGAATTCTTGACACATCACTCATAAGCAGCTCTACACCTCTACCTTTAACTTGTGTTGCTCCTTGTTTAAGTTGTTTTACTTTTTTAGATTTGTGTTTTTTCTTTGTGACTGAGAAATGTTCAGATTTGTGTTTTTAAATTTTAAATTATACTTAGTTTTATACTTATTTTTCCTTTACTTGTACTAATTTTATTACTTTTGTGTTTCATTTTCAATTTGTGTTTCATTTTCAATTTGTTCTTATTTTTATAATGTTCGCACAGTCATAAAAGGAGTGGTTCAGGATACATTTCACTGCCTGTTGTACTTGTATAACTATGCACGTGACAAATAAAGACATCTAGTTGACTGGACCTATATGGAGCTTCCTGAAGAGTTGTATGATCAAAACTTCTCTACCACACACATATGGAGTCCATATTCCTGCTATGTTAGATCCTACACTGAAGATACGTCATGGATAGCAAAGACTCCTTCCACAATGCTGTTTTACAGTGTAATAGTTTGAAAGTGTATGGAAGTTCTTGTTTATATTCTATATTCTTGACATGTTTCACAACAGGTCGACATTCTTTGTTTTTTTTTTTTTTGATGTAGCATATTTATTGTGGCAGGCCTTTGCTGCGCATTCGCCATTAATATGCATTGCCTCATTAATACATTGATTTTCTTTGGATGCACGTAAAAACAACACAACAGCCCTGAAACAAGTGTAGCTTTGAACTGAATTGATTCAGGTGTGTACATTGATTCCACATGACTAAAATATATCACATCCACACACCTTTCCTAACCTTCGCAAGAACTGTGTTGATGTACTGTATTTTATTTATAAGGAATTGAGGCACATCAAGTAAATTTAATGCATAGCAGTCATTATACTATCCAACCACTGAAGTGCATGTAAGTGCAATTACTGTTGCTTCGAGGCACACTGGACATATGCTAGTCCATAGAGAAAACCCATATTTGTGGATACAGCCAAAGAAACAGGTGGTGTAAGGCAGAAAATGGCCAAAAAAGAGCAGGGCCAGCTAGGATTCGCACTAACTATGTGTTCTAAGCACCGAGAAGACAGTCTAGCAGAGAAAATATGGCAAACACATGGCCTGAGGGATGGAAATAAACATAATACTAAACACTTCGCAGAAGGAGCGAACCCACAGAGAGAGTTCAGCAGTACAGAATGAGAGTTTGTGTGTGTGTGTAGAAGGACTGAGCTGAAAATCAGCGCATTAAAGTGAAATCTTTGATAAAAGAGTGAAGCGCTTAAGCATAGTCGATAAGACATGTTTTGTGTCCCAAGTGCACCAGAGATACAGGGCTAGCGCGGCTTATACCGTAGCATCATGAAAATGCACATTAAAATCAATATACACTTGCCTCAAACTGCTTCAAGATGAAGTCATTTAATACTGAACTGCTTATGTGCTTTCTGACACTGTACGACATTCTCTTACCAATGTAATCTGACAAACTACACTGCATGTCTAAAAGTCACAGAAACCACATACTAAGTAAGTCTGCCTAGGCTCGGTCAGGCTGATCTCTCATGAATTCCCATGAGATCCCACATGAAATCTGCCTTTTTTCGAACAATCCGATTCAAACCACTTTTGTAGCTGGTTCCAACTTGGAGTCAAAAAAGGCATATTAACGTGCAACTCCATTTGATCAGTCCGATAAGATCTGACCATTTTTCCATCATTCCGGGGTGATGTGCACTCATTTGTGATTTGTATGCTGTAGTTTTACAGTGACTTAGTAAATATTTGAACTAAAAGCCTGTCTGTGAGTATTGAGGGAGTCTGTTAGTTCGTAAGCTAATGTCAGCCTGGTGTGCTTCGTTTATGATCTAGTTGCTAAAACGTTTTCACAATACCATTGTGAAATATAGTAGAATCATTCTGTCCGGTAATTATAGACATAAATAACGGTACATTTCAAGATCTAAGTTCATGAATGCAACAGTTTTACTGAGGTTTGCTATTCCCGTCTCATACACAGTTCGTTACTATGGCTATGCTGATATGTGAGGAAATGTGACCACAGTCTGACCTTACAAATCAAATTGAATCCCTCAGAATTGGGACACTTGAGTCTAAAAATCAGATTTAAGAAACAAATCTGCCCGAAGAATATAAATAAGAGCAAAGGTCTAATGCAGCATGGGGAGGTCCACCCAAAAAAACAGCAAAGAAAACAAAACCACTTTGCAGAGACCAAATGATTAACTTGACAAGATGTCAACACTGAAGAGAAAACAATAGAGAAAGAAAGAAAAGAAAGACAGAAAGATTGACACACTCACGGTGGAGAAGTTGTGAGCTCCGCACGGTTCTCCTCTGTACTTGCAGCCCAGCAGCATGTCCTCAAGCTGGTGTCCCAGCCTGTCCATGAACTCCAGGCTGGTTCCTTCAAAGCGCCTGGGAGGCAAGAAGAGGCGGAAGTCCGAAAGTTTTCTGAACCAAGCTCGCCTCTCCTCGTGCAGCAGGTCCAGCACCAGTGGCCGGGCCGTACGGTTGGCCAGAAGGAGGCCCAGCCAGTGGCCAGCGAAGTAGAGGTCACTTTTGGTGAGGCGGTAGAGGCGCACAGGGTTGTTGTTGCAGATGGTGACAGTGGGGAAAGCCAGTTCTCGCGCCCATTCCGTATGTACCCTCGTGTGTGTGGGGAAGGCCAGCCAGTGGAGAAGCCGGTTGGATGACCAGGACAGCAGCAGGCCCACCGAGGTACAAAGGGCCAGCGTCCAGAATGCCCGGCGGCCCACGGAACTGGCCGGGGAGCAGACCTGACGTAGGCCGTGCAAACGGGTCCGGGACAAGAGGGCCAAGGGGGGGAGCCGGTGGGACTGGGCGGCAGAAGCCCGTGGCGTCCCAGGACGGGCCAGGCGGCGGCGGCGGGACGCCGGAGGGGACGGCGAAGAGGAGGAGGGTGCAGGGCCGGGGCAAGGGGGGCAGGGGCCTTCCTGAGCCATGAGGGCCCACAGGGCCGCTAGAGCAGCAGAGGGCAAAACGGCTTCATCTCCCAGCCAGGCCTCCACGGCCGGGGCACTCATGGGGCTCCAGCAGGGCGACACACAGAGGACCAAGCACCAAGGTGATCGGAAAGAAAGTGGGACAAATGGCCCCTGGTACTAGTGCTAGCTAGTGAGGACCCACAGCACTACTGTTAAATCTTTTTTTTGTTTACTGTATATCCCGATAATATGTCATCTCATCCTGCACTCAGACAAACTGTAACTAGTTTAATTTACACTGTTAGTAGGCGTCTACATATATACCTAGCACTTTCTGTCATTTTGTTTCATTTACTAGACTACACTTCATTGAGGGCAAAAAATAAGCTGATCACAGAGTTGTGCTAAACCTGCCAGTAATTAAACTATAGCTGATAAGCCATTCGTGCTCACTTCAATTTGACACAACATTAATCCTTTACAAGGGCACCTAATGTCTATTACCACTGATAACAGCGCGTTTCCCATTCAGCATGGGCTCAAGCCCTCGCGGGTTAAAAAAGTAGAGCACATCTAGCGTCCCGTCTTTGGGCATTGAGCATTCTGCTCATGTAGAGAGTTGGTTCATCCCCACTGGCTCATAAACACCCTGGCAAGACCTCTAAGCTACATCTCTCTCTCTCTCTATTTATATATCTCTATCTCTCTCTGTCTCTTTCACTCCATCTGGTCAGCATGCCCGGAGTGACCAGGGCTTGGAATAGAAAGAAGGATGCTTGTAACCTTCAGATTCCGCCTCAACAAACACTGGCGCGCACACACATATGCACGCAGAAGCAACACAAAGATGTAAAGAATCAAAGGGTTCTTCAGAGAGAGAGAGAGAGATATAGAAGGGAAGGCTGGAGTGAGCAGCAGCAGAGGGAAGAGATAAAAGAAGGACGCACACAAACAGAAAGGTGAAACAGAGGGGGACGGCGAGGACGAGTGCAAACTGGCTCAGAGCCAGCGGGCAACGTCTGTCCGGCTTGCCATCAGCTGATCCAGATCATTCCCTCTCCGGAGAAGTTCCCGCTCCAATCTCTGGGCTGACCGCTACCGTGGCAACGGATCCACCAAACAGCCACAATCTAAAGTCTCTGTCTGGCTTTTCCTCGTCGGATGTGTCTTCGCTCACTCACTTCCAGTCTGAGCCTCACTCTCTCTCTCTCTTAACAACCTCTTTCTCTTCTCTTCCTTTCTATTCCTATCTTTCCCCCCTCTCTCTTCTTTCTCTCTTTTCTGTCCCTTTCTTTCTTTCCCTCCCTTTCTTGTCTCTTTTTGCTCTAGTTTTCTATTCTTCTCTCTCTCTTTGGCTGCCCTCTCCTGTGGGTGAGAGCAGCTGCCTGGTGCGAAGGCTACACTTCACGGTAGCGCACACGCACACGCACACACATATACACACACACACACACACACACACACACAGCTCTTGCCTGCAGGAGAGCTCACCGCCACTGATGTGAAATCTGTTCTGACACGCTGTGATTTTGGCGTGCCTCTCTCTCTCTCTCTCCCACCTCTGCTCAGGGTCTTCTTGCACTTCTTCCTCAGGAAAACACCAGTCAGTGGAAAATCAAAATTCACCAACTTGCCTTGCAGCCCCGCCTCTTTGTCCTGCCAATCAAACAAGCTCCTCCCCTGACTCCTTCTCTTCCCTCTATCCTTCTTTTTCTCTCGTCCTCCTTGGCTGTGTGTGGCCCTGCGCTCGGTCCTCAGCATCCGAAGTGGAGCGGAGCGTGCGGCAGAAACCTGTGTTGCCTCAGCGTGAGAGTGTGTGTGTGTGTGTGTGTCTGTGCTCTGCTTCGCTTCGCTGTTACTCCACTCCGCTGTTGCTGTCACGCTGTGCTCTGCTCTCTTTCTCTCTCACTGTCTCTCTTTTCGCTCTCCACAGGTCAGTCCATCCACTCGTCCTCCTGCTCTGTCGCTTCTGCTCTCCGACTTGTTCACACAGCCTGTTGTCCTCACTCACTGTCTCTCTCTCTCTCTTCTGTTCTCTCTCGCACTTGCTCTCTCTTTTTTCCCACTCTTTCTCTCTTCTACTCTTTCCTGCAGACTGGGCTAACGGGTGGGAGGGGCTTGCCATTTTAAGTCATAATTATTTCTTAGCGGTGGATTTGCTCTCAATTTTTTTTCTTGCCCATACATGAAGTATGAAAATTTTAATGCGGGAATCTTAAAAGAAAGAGCCTGAGTTAATAACATTGTTTTCATTTTCGTTTGTGTTTATGCTCCTACCTAATGGGTTGCTGTAGTACTGACCTGCTCTACTCAATTATTAACACAGAATTTGAAGCATACAGTGGACAGCAGCGAACACAACCATGAAGAACGACAAGCCACTTTCCTGTGTGATCAGTGGAGAAACTTCTACAAAAGGCAAAGACAGTACAAAAGGGCTCATTCTGGGGTTGATGCACTCTCATTGGAAAGGCTGGGTCGTTTTTACGGTTTTAGACATAACTATCAGTTTTTACAGGCTGTTTTATTTCTCCAGTTGGTATTTCTGATCATTGCATGGGCCACTGCACCGCTACTAAACACAACGTAAAACCCTTGAGTGCATACTGGCATTTTAACACTGCGCTTTTAGATGATGCTGATATTAGAGAGTGCTTTACTTTCTTTTGTGAGGTTTTAGATCACAGAAATTGTCTGTGATGGGATGAAATCCAAGCTAAAAGTCTCTGTCCACTCTCAATGTTACACAGGATATCTTTAGAAGCTCTGGAGACCCCAAAGGTGAGGAAATCAAGGGCATGATGATGTCCCTCAAAGACAAAAGACAGTTGGGCATCACAGCTCAGGAGGTGTTGGTCCACTCATGTTTTTGGAATGTGGTGGAAATAGATGCTCCTTTTAAGCTCTTCTTTATTCAAGAGCGTAGAAGGGTTTTGCAAGTGCGAAACAATTCAGTGTTCTGTTTTCTGAGCAAACACTGTACAAAAGTGAGGCAACAGAGGCTCGAGCTGTGGAAGAAGCTTCTTTCGGGACCCACCGGTCAACTGTGTTGCTCGACACTGAGCTGTCTCCAAGACAGAGCTACACAAAGCCCTCCAGGGTACAGAGAACAGCCGGGCAACTGGAATCGGTGGCCTACCTGTCGAGCTTTACACAGCCTCTTGATCAGTGTTAGGGCAGGATGTGCTGGCTGTCCTCCAGGACTGTGTGAGGGACAGGAAGCTTCCTCTCAGCTGTCATAGAGCCGTCCTTACCCTGCCGCCTGGAGGAGGCCCGATTGATTTGAGAAACTGGTGCCCTGTTGCATTATTATGCACAGACTACAAGCTGCTCTCAAAAGCTTTAGCCTTGAGACTGAATAAAGTAATGAAGCAGATGAACTGAGGCCTATTTTTGAATGCATACTTAATTTTATGTCTTCTGAATGCCTCCAGAGCACTGGGCTTGAAGACTGGTCTCATTTTTTAGACATTTTTTAGATTTTTTAGAGTTGAACAGGGACATTTGTGGAACGTTTTGAAGAATTTTGATTTCAACTCTGGTTTCATAGCCATGATCAAGGTAAACTAACACCTGACTACTTTACATTAAAGAATACCGTCACACCGATGTGTTTCGGAACATCCAGCCACAAACATTTTAATGCATTCTAACTACTGATGTCACAAATCAAGATAATGGAGATTCTGGCGTACTGTCGATACACTGTTGTGCTCAGGGTTTAATATTTAAACATATTTAACGTACATTTAACAAACAATCCATAACTAAATCACAATAAACATAGACTGCGTCCGAACAAGCCGAATGTCGGCGACAGTACCCTCAAAAGCAGGACACTCAAAAGCACCCACGCAACGAAGACACAGACTCACAATGCTGTATAGGAAATATTTTCATTTTGTGGAACTACTGAGTATACTTGATATGGGTCAAAGCAACTCACACTGCCAAGCTGTTGTTTTGGTTACACACCTTTATGAATCGTCTTTATGGAGTATTAATCGCCCCCTATTTTCATTCATAACTACAATGGCACTGTAACCATGGCAACCACAGCTGGTGCTGGTGCACACCAGACATAATATCCTGTCAAACTAGTAAAAGTCAAACAAGTAACATCTAACATTGTATAACACCACAGCCCAGAGTGAATAGAAGAAGAGTTTACAATACAAAGTGACGGATTATCAAATTTCAGTGTGAAATGTGGGCACACAAGCAAAAAAATCTCATGCAGCAGTCAGTAGAACTGTTTAAAAAAACCTCGTTGAAAGGTTCAAGGAATTTGTTTTTTGGGAGGGTGGAGAATTTCTACTGCAATATGGACTAACCAGGAGGACGGGTGGGCTTAAATACCCCGGAGTCTATCTAGGAGAGAGTAAGTGCTTTGGGGAAAAACTGGGATGAGACAGAAAAAGTGGAAGGACGTCTTCATAAATGGAAAATGGTTGCCCCCCAAATGTCCTATAGATAACGGGAACTTGCAGTTAATAATCTTGCTGTGTTGTATTTTCTGCACAAACTGGCTTGTGTAGATCCCCCAACTGAATCTGCTGGCTAACCTTCAGGCATTGCTGGTGGAATGTAAAGACTTCTCTATTGAATCCCAGTCCTCCCACTATGTGCAAAATTCTGCAGACTACTACATTCCATAAATGTTCCTTGGGCCCAATAGAGGAGTCTTTGAATTGGAAATGTGGTGATCCTGGTAAAATATGATGGTCCAGCAGGCTAGCTCCTTGTAGAAGTCCTTGTAAAATTCATCACAGTCAATCTTACAAAAAAGTTCCACCGGCAATACCTGAAGGTTAGTTCCCGTCCTCTACTGGACAATCTTACACTTGTTTCTAGTGTGCCATCATACTTTTTCCCAAAGCACCTACTGTCTCTCAGATAAACCCCCAGGTATTTCAGCCCACCTGTCCTCTTGGTTAGTCCATCTGGCATATATTGAGCCCAAGAAACATTTCTGGAGATTGGTAGTCTGCAGGCTTTTGCAAATAGCGGGAGGACTAGGATTGGATATGTTATGTTTTTAATGGGCAAAAAAGCACTGGACATTGCTGTTTCTGTATCATGGACCTTTAGCCAAAAAGAAGGTTGCACAACTCTCCACTGACTGCTAAAAGAATCTCTTGTCTATGGGACTAGACCAGATGTAACGTGCATGACACTACATCTAGTGTCCTGTCAGTTGGTGGACATTACAGAATCCAGATCTTATTTGTGTTGTGGCTCAGCTCCTATATCTTTGGAGGTCAGCAGCAGCATGTTCCTGAAGAGTGCAGGCAGGAAAAGGATGGTGCTGAGGTAATCAGCCCCTGAGAGGACAACCCCTTTCCTGAACTCACCATCACTCCAGTTCTGTAGACCTGTGAAAGCGTCCTGCTGGAGTGTAAGGAAAAATGATGTATACACTTGAAGTCAGTCCCAGGTAAACTACCAAACAGGGCCTGTGAAAAGGTACTGGACAAGAATAGACTGGACAGTAGAACTAACATATGGTTTTAATAACAGTACTGATTAAGCCAGAGTGGAAGCCATTATATAAAACTATGTTGGTTTAAAACACCTTCATAATTCAGAAAACAATACAGTAATTCCTCAGTTTTACGCCGATCACCAGTTGCAGATTTTTTCTGAGAACCAAACTAATAATTTTTTGAGGAATCCCCCGCACATGTGCGGAAAGGCAGATATCCTCACATTTTTTGTGCTTTTTTGACGTCCGGGCCTCGTCCGCCACGCCTCCTCATACTCTCGTGCTGGGTTGCACCACGCCCTAACATAAACCCTGCAGGAGGACGAGGGGGCACGGCAGGACTGGCTCCCACAAACCAGTTATATGTCTTTTGTGAGTGTTAGAGGGGGAGTAGACGTTTGTGAAGTAGAGTTAGTGAACTAATGTGTGTTTATGTGTGTAATTTATGTGATTGAGCCTGTCTCGTCAGTCACCCTCCTCCAGAGTGGTAGCTGCTGGAGTATCGTGAGGGCGACTCGAGAGCTCTGGGTGAGTAGGGAGGAGTACTGGGGCATGCCAGTTGGGGGCTCAGTACTTTCTGTGTTGCAAAAGTCTGTTCAAAGCTGTAAAAGGTGTGAATGAAAGACGATTTGATTGAAGAACAGTGTGTAACTCTCTCTCACACTCGCCACAGTATTTACATTCTAGCGCCGTTGGAGTTCAGGGTAAACTGTACCATATGGATGTGCATTTATCTCTACATTTTCTTCAAGGTTAATGAGTTTTTAAAGTGTTTTGGGAGCATATTTAAGGTTTACACTATGAAAGTAGGCATTTTTTAACCATAAAACAACGTGGTTTTTCACTATACTGTGCTCTTGGAACATAACCCCCGCAAAAAGCAAGGGGTTACTGTATACGCCTGTCTAGCTGTCTTATCTTTGGCATATGGAGTAGATTCAAGTTAAAGAAATGGGAACAAATATTTTGCTGTGACAGGTACTCAGCATTCAGCACCACCAGTATACTGATCACCGCCTGATCATCTGGAATCATCTGCTCCTGGTTCTTCACTGG
>JBBPCY010000028.1:6611131-6623673 GCA_037974405.1 Brachyalestes nurse | reverse complement strand
TCAAAAACACAGCGACTCGTGAGATAATTAACAACAACTAAAAAATACATCTATATTTGTCAGTGGGGGACTAGTCCCCTGCTCTTCTCACATTTTCAGTCTGGTAGAGAAGTGTTTCTTTCTCGATCCCACAGCCGGCTGGAGGACCTGTATTTGTCTGACTGGAGGACATGTGTCTGTCATATTTGCTCAGAAAATATTACTTCTCATCAGATGACCCAGGTCAACACTACTGTTAGATCCTATAGCCAAAGGCAAAGGGAGCGTTAGATCCTGTAGCAGTGATAACGAGCATTCATTTAAGATGCTGGAGAAGATTCCATCCACATCTTCCCTCTTAAAAAGGACAAAATATATAAATAAATAAATATTAAGCTCTTTATTTTCTTGCAAAGAACCAAATGGTGTGTTTGCATTCACTGATTGTTGTTTGTGAGTTTGGCTAGAAATGATGGTGTCAGTGCAGATGCAGACATTCCCTCTCCAAAGCATT
Source organism: Brachyalestes nurse (assembly GCA_037974405.1). Taxonomy (NCBI): domain Eukaryota; kingdom Metazoa; phylum Chordata; class Actinopteri; order Characiformes; family Alestidae; genus Brachyalestes; species Brachyalestes nurse. Next base: position 6,623,180 of record JBBPCY010000028.1, on the reverse strand, counting down.
AGCGTAATATGCCACCGAGTCCCCTGCCACCCAGCAGGTATTTGGCTGGTGTTTAATGGCTGTGGTGTCTAATCGACTCTTCGTGCAGGTTGGGTAACACAAAGTGGGAGTAAATCTCTGCCGTCTGCGCTGCCACACAAAGCCTGCGCCGCTTCAGGAGGCTGATTTGCTTTGATTCTTTTCTTGTCAACTCGAGTAATTGTCGTTAATGGCGCGTCTGCACAAAGAAAGCTAAACACTTATAATTGTACCTGCACTGTCTATAATGGAACATGAACCAACGCAGTCCCCTCAAATCTTTATATTGAGAGGGTAAGATCACAGAGACAACTGCTGCTATTCAAGTGTGTTAGAGAGGAAAAGAGAGAAGGAAAAATAATCCATTAGCAAGTGTTTCTGAAGCGCACTCCAGAAAACAGCACTACATACTCTCACTGACAGAACAAAACACTGGGTCTCCAAATGGGAAGCTTTTCGGGGGGTGAAAGAAACGTTAATAGAGAATAGAGGACCTGTCCTATAACAGGTAGCAGTATTGGGACTGACATCAGCAGAAAATACTGGATTAGAAAGAATGAATCCAATCCAATGCGATATGTTTACATAAATATAGGGAAAAATAATGAATCCAATCCAGTCCTCTAACAAATGTATTTGGTGCATTGGATTAATTCATTTTCCTTATGTATATACAGGAAAAAAGAGATAATCCAATGAATCCAATATATTCTACTATTTATATATAAATAGTTTATGGTGAAATGGTAACTTTACAAAAAACACTTTTGAATGTACAGTAATGCGTGACTGTTTTTTCATTGTTACTTTTTTTATACGCTGCAAATGGCAGCTGGCGAGTTTAAAAAAAAAAACACAAAAAAGGAGAAAAAAACGGTTTTATCTGATAGTGATGATATGCTAAACTGCTTTCTGGAAAGTGTGCAGTGTTGGCTTGTGGTCTTTTCTGTGTTATTCAAAAAATAAAACTTCTAGAAGCTCAGCTGACAAAGCCTGTCTGAACTCAGGAACAGTGAAGCTGCCTGGAGCTCATGTCTTTCTCTTTTTCTCTCTATCCCTCTTTCTCTCAAGCACACACACACACACACACACACACACACGGAGGAGTTTGGGAAAGTCACTTCAAAGCCGCTTTGAAATATCCACATTACTCAGTGAAAGTGAAGAGGCCTAAAGCAGTGTGAACCCACAACCTGCCACATCACAACACTCCAACACTCTGCCAACCTGGTTCTCAACCACAATTTAGTGGGTCCATGCACTCATTTACTCCAGTCTAGCACACTGGACACAATAAAGTAAAATAAAGTGGCAATTTTGGCTGACGCCCTTATCCAGAGCGACTTACAATCATTACTTACAGGGACATTTTCTCTGGAGCAACTGAGGGTTAAAAGTCTTTCTCAAGGACACAGTGGTAGAAGGGGGACTTTAAACCTACAACTTTGTGGTCATCAGGTTCACAGACAAGTGTTTTACCCACTAGGCCACCACCACCCACAGAGTAATAATGAGTTGATTAGCTGGAGCAGCTTGGGAAAGGAAAACAGTATTAGCTTTGCAAGTATTAGCTTAGAAAGTCTTAATACTTTCTAGTTGCCCATTGCTTTGAGCAGTTAGCTCAAAATATGGCTAATAGCAGTATTTTTGTCTTTCAATGCTTCAAATGCTTAAATGCATTGTAATAAAACTGTATATTGTGAAGCCTGTGAGCGTCTGATATCTACTGGAAATGTTTATCATTCTTATTATATGTCAATGGTCATAAAATCAAAGGCCCCTATTGGTCATTCCACCAAAGAAATTGTATATTTTGAACTGATGTGATGATAATGCAATGTAATCTACAAAATATTTTTCTTGTATCAGATTAACCAGGACACTGTTGGTTCAAAAGTCATTGATCCTGTCACAAAGAAATTGCTGGAAATGCCACAGCCATTTAAGGCTGGGGTTCCAAGAGAGTCTAACTGGCCTGGCTTTCTCTTGTGGGTGGACTGTCCTCCCATCACTCAGCCAGCATAGATGCACCAATAGTGTGTTTATGGCAGTTTGAAAAATATGCTGTGCTGCTTCATGTGACCTGGAGAAAGATATTGGACATTACTAAACTGGGAGGAAAACTGGATTAAAAAAAAAAATCTTTGAACATTGGCTCCAAGCAAATTGAGCTGCTAGTGAGCAATGAGCGATTTGAAACCAACTCACACAACTCGCCTCTCCACAAAGGTGATACAATAGTAACATTAAAACATACACACACACACACAAATACACACACACACACACACACACACACACACTTTTAGACATATTGACTTGCTTGCCCACCTGTGAAGACAAAATGCCAGGCTGGACAAAAGAAATGTGAGAGGTAAAGAAAAAGCTAAAGACAGCCACGGTGGTGACTTTAACTGCAGCAGCTCTTACAGAAAGCCTGAGCAGTGAGCGAACACTTTTAGCCATGTTCAACAAGTGCAATCTCATTTTTGACACTGCCTATCTTCAAAAAGAGGTGAGAAATAACCATGGAAACCAGGGAGAGCCGAAGAAACAGTAGACTAGTTGGCTCCAGAACGATGTGGAGAGCAAAAAACAAGAATGATCTCATTCACTCAACGACCTTGAACCCTTTTCTCACTTGCTACATCTCATACACACAAACAAACACAAACACACAAACACTTAGCAGACTGGAGGGGGACAATGTGTAAGTGGAGATGGATTGGAGTTCTGAGGGCAGAGAGAGTTTATACTTCAAACCTTCTTCCTTCTGTGTGTGTGTGTGTGTGTGTGTGTGTGTGTGTGTGTGTGTGTGTGTGTGAGAGAGAGAGAGTTTTATTGATTTGAAGCACAGGCCTATCCCTCTAAGGGATCATTTTAACCCCATAGCTCTGGGCAGCTTGAAAGTATTAAAGTTCTATCCAAGATTAAAAAAAAAAAAAAGTGTGTTACGCAAGGTGGCCAGGCTGCCACTGCTGCTCCAGCTCACATTTTCACAATCCAAGATTCTCACGTGACTGTATACATAAAAATAAATGTATGTGTCAAGTAGAACCCGTTCTGGACTCAAACCAGCTTGAGGAATGCAAATAAAAGACATAACTACAAGTTGTTTTGCTCGAAAAAAAAAACGTAATTCAAAAACTTCTGGAACAGACAATTTAATTTGAAATCAGTTTATCTGATTTAAAGGAGCTGTACTCACTCGCGAAGTGAGCAAATGTTAGTGATGGGTCCTACTATCATCAGAATCCATAGCAAAGGGAATTGTTCCTGATGAAGCAGCACATAAAATTGACAAAATATCAGACAAGAATGCTATTATAACACTTAAACACTTGTGGAGCATAAGCAATCCCCTGATATTGGGAAGCTGTTGCTAGATTGTGTTCCAGGTGTAGGAAGTGGTTTGCTAAGTGGTCGCTATAATGTGAGTAGGGGGTTTCCGTGGTATTCCAGGTGGTTGCTATTTTTCTGATACACTAGGTGCTAGGTGTTGCTAGGTGATCACTGTGGTACTCTTTGCACATATGTCATGAAAACATAAGAGGTTTGTCCGCAATCAATTCCTATGGGTTCAAAAACATCAAATGAGGTAGCTATGCAGAAACTGTGAGTCCAGTCAGAAAACTGCATGTAAATCTACATTACAATCAGATTATTCTGGAGTGGAATATTTGATGCTGTTTTCGATGCTGATGCTCAGAAACTGTGAACAGTGAACAAGACTCCCTTCTCACTGAAAAAAAATCTTCATCTATTTCTTGATTACTTTCACTCACAGGAACATATTTCTATAGAGGGATGCACAGTATAGTATAAATATGACTATTCATGTGCATGCACTTTCACATTTTCCATCAAGTTACAAGTTACCTTCATAAATGACATACGAAATACCTCCAAAATGAAGCAAACAATGCAAAGCACTAAATCACCAGGAACACACTTTGATATTAAATATCAAAAGGAGACATCAATATCCCCCATTTTATCAGACACAAACACTGTATATACATCTTGTTTTGTTTAGCTCTGCATGAGTTTTGATCCTCAGTTTAGCACACAAGTTCAAATTTTCATATTTTGTTTATTACACCCTTTTACCTTTACCTTCTAACAACTACACTTCACAAACAATACCAGTTAATCAAGTTAAGTTTTCACAGTTTTAACCAAAAGTTTCTTAATTACTAAACAACTGCAAGGTCAGTTCACCTGTTGATAGATAATTGAAGGCTGTTACGGTTTGCAACCACCCAAATTTAAGGGCAACAACAATCAATCATAGTCCAACGTAATAAACAACCATACACTAATAACAAAAAAATACAAAAATATAGACTACCTTATTAAAAAGTGATCAACCTGGTCTTGCCATCCATCTGCTGCACACAGATCTGCACCAAAGGCCTGAAGTCCAACCTGTACAAAATGTTCTGGTGGATGTGCAGCAAATCCATATGTGTTGGGTTTTTTGGTGTCATGATACACTTTAACCATGCGAGACTGACCTCTCAAAGGAGGTGACAGACACGGGCAGGCAGAGACAAAGCTCCATAAACTTTTCACCTCTCTCAGCAGTTCCTGAGTTTGTGGATAAAAAAAACTCGAGCGTCAGGCGCTCATCTGAGTTCCTTCTCTTCAGTGTGAGCCGCAAGTGAAGAGAAGACTTGTCAGCCTGACTAGGGAGATGAGCAGCAATGTCAACCAAGCCTGAGTGGAGGCCGTTTACAGCATTTATTATAGTTTTCTCTCCCTGGATACCAACTTTCACTCCAAGCAGATCGAGAGGGGCAGCCCAGGCCTGAAATAATTCACCCTGCCACTGCTGATGCATCGGGTCACGTCCTGTACCACCCGTGTATCTCTAAAATATTACTCTTTGCATGGTGGAGTAAGGTTGAGCAGGTAGCAGAAACACTCACACAATAAGTGAACACCATGTCCTCATGCTCAGCTTCTATTTTGGTTGTTTTGGGGCTTGTAGAAGTAAAAAGAAGTGGCTTTGATCTTTATATATTTTCTGACAGACATTTCATCATGTGAAGCTTAAACGGTCAAACAAATGTTCAGAAGACCATTCATTACTGTAAAATAGTGAACCACTTATTTTCTGTGTGTTACATCCCAATAGGGGACAATAGGAGAGTGCTGCAGCATCCACTTTTCTTCATATTGTCACTCCAGTCCCTGGAGTTTAAATCTGAAGTTGGTTGCCTTTTTAACACCAGTAATACAAACAAGAATACTGTAACTTGTATAATACTGTGCAACAGTCTTGTGTAATTACATAAATAATAAGTGTTTTTTCACATTAATGTAACTAACTATATTAAATAAAACTAAAAAGACTAAACACAAATAACGTTAATACAGTTAATAGTGATATTATGTTCAGTATAACAGTGAGTTCTTGTGGAAATTCAGTATTACTGTAGTTTCATCAGAAACCTGGTTTGATTCAATCAGTCTTAATCATTAAATTAAATCAGGAGCTGCTGATGGAGTTTCACAATCCGAACAATGGCTGGAGGAACCGAGGAGGAACCTGGAACCGAACCTGTGTTCTCCTCTCCAGCTCAAAAAATCTTAACATTTTTAAATTTTTTTCTTGTTTGTTTGAATTTATTCTAACATTATTGTAATATTTGCTGTTAGAAACACTCTGAGAAAATAACTTTTAACAATTTGCATAGGTGTCTTTTGCACAGTTCTGTGTCTTTGAGTCTGTGTGCGTGTGTGTGTGTGTGTGTGTGTGTGTGTGTGAGAGAGAGACACATCCTTGACAGCTTGATTTCCATATATAGACTGAAGAGCAAACTGTTAGTTCTGGCCCCTTCAATAAAACACCAACAGAAAAGTAGCCAAAAACAGTACAGCTTTACAATGAGACTGTTTATAGACGATTTATAATCACACTGCTAATTAGATTTTAGAGTTTATAGTTTATAAATCATTATTAAGCATTAATAAACATGTTATAACAGTTGTCATAAATTGATGCAGGCTCACTATTTGGCAAGAGCTGGTGTTTTAATGGTAGTAGCATTTTAACAAAGACCTGATGAAGCTGAACAGTTTAACATTCTGCCAGAGAAAGAAAAAAAGGTCTGAGAGAGCTCTGAGATCTCACTAAATAGTGAGCTACTATAACTTGTTAATAACTGCTTAATAATTATATAATGATTTACAAATTGTGCACAACCTCATTAACAGCCTGATTCTAAATCATTTATAAATCCTTTTTATCCTTCTTATTGTAAAGTGGCACCCTAAACACCAAATCCACAGCCTGCGTGATGGAGAACACAGACCATAACATTTCACTTTCTCTCTCTAATACCAGAGTGAGGATGTAAAATCTGATGCCCTCCATCGCTCCAGTAATTCCTCTGTCGGAGCACATCTCAGGTCCTAAGGCAGGTGAGAAAATGATATGGCCGTGTCTGAGGGGATGGCGTGACCAGTACTGGATGATACACTTTCACAAGTGAAGTGACTCTTATTAATTATGGCTCTCTGTAATTGAGTCCATGGGTCATTTTTAAAATGCACTGATCCTCCTCATTTGCTAGTCCTACATTTACCTCTGCTCTAACTGGCATCAGCTGTATGCATTCACCTCTCAGTCCATCTAGGTAAATATCATGGTGATCAGTTTTCACCGCTTGTGACATGGTTCATGCGCTGTTAAGGCCCATTCAGGAGGCACAAGTACATCATGCTAATGGGAAATGGAGACAGGTGTGTGTTTACTCACTCAATCAGTCTTAACCGCTGACTGACGTTCAGTGGGTTTAAAAGGGAACTTCATCTTTTTTTTTTTTTAAAGATTCTACTGTATTCATTGAATGTAGTTCTCTTAATGACGACAGCATTTTGTCGTACAGACCACTATCTTTTATAGGTGCAGGTATTGAACTCAACAGCTTTGCCTTAGATTTTAAGAACTGCTGTCAACATTTCCTAATTTCCTAAAATTATTCTTTAAAGCATCACTTTAAAGGAAATGAAACTACATCAAACTAAGAGAAATGATGCAGCATTTACAGAACTTGAATAATTCAAAGACACCAAATCTCTTGTTCACTCAAACAAAATGGCGGTAATTACCTTTGACAAACTTCTAGTAGTGTTTTACCATCCAACTGGTCTCATTGTGAGAGGAGAGTGTTGATTACGGCAGTGTTTTATACTTTACAGTGCCTCATAAAGGTGCTTGTGTAGGAATATAACAGACACTGGCATGGAATAGTTGTCATGGAGATGCTGATTTACAGGGGACATATTATGGAAAACTTACTTTTTGCATCCTTTCATATTTCCAATTGGGTCTCTACTGTAAACACTCCAAGCGTGAAAAAAAACATCCATCAGTTTTCTGTGAGTCAATTGAAAGATTTTGGAGGAAGGTTTCAGGAATCACACGCTTCTATGAGCCGTTTGGACAACTCCCTTATTCTGACTTCAGGAGGAAATTTGCATAGTACAGCCCCCCACCTGTCAAGCTCCACCCACTAGATTACTTAAAGATACGCCATTTTTGTCTGCTGGTTTTACGAGCACGCATAAGACGACGAGCGCTGCAGCTACAGGCAAAGGTAAGTCACATGAAGTGTGTGTTCATCTTGCTCTGAGTCCGACTCATGGTCGAACATATAGGGCTGGATAGAGCCTCTGTTTTCTGCCGTGTGGTACTTGTGGCAAACAAGTATGGGGGCATGGGGATGGGGGCGTGGCCAGCAACAGCTTGTTTGCATAAAAGTGACAGAGCCCTTAAACAGCTCATTTTGAAAGGGACAGAAACTGTCAGGAACAGAGCTGTTGAGATCTCTTTATGTGAGAGTGATTTTGTGCAAAGAACTTCATGGACATGTTTTGTAGCCCATAGACTTGTTTAAAAAGAGCTAGGAATTGTTAGGGGTTGCCAATAATTGTGGAATAGGTGATTGTATGAAAAATAATTATTTCTTAGGTCAGGGATTTTTTCCCCTTAAAGGTTACATTTTTCTAGACTTTTCAGTGTAAGAGTATGCTTCTGCAATAAAATTGAATTTATTTTAAGGCTTTTAACACATCTTAACCAGGGGTGCCAATAATTATGGAGGGCAGTGTATATCCCTCTGTGACTGTACAGTCGTAGAATGAACAACTTCCTACTCCAACTCCACCAGTGAACCTGCAGAAGGCATGTTAAGTGTTAAGATGTGATGTAGATGGTAAAATACTAGTAAATCTACAAAAAATGGTTCTTCAAAACAGTCAGGAGTTATTTTGTTGCATTATATCAACCTGGTGCATGCATCCACTAAAATCGGTGCCAGGTCCAATCTGGGAACTGCTGGACCATTCTTCATGTATTAAATAATTTTTTAAATGGCCTGTTTTGATGTCTTGTATGTATTGAGAAAAATCATAACATTTCTTACAAACAATTTGATATAACACAATACAAATGTATTTAATATGTAGACAAGGTGCAGGATTCACAAAAAACCCATGCCAGATCTGATCAGGAAGTCACTGGACCTGATTTGTTCTCATATTAAATACTTTTGTATGATGTCCTGTATAGATCTATTGAATGTATTGAGAACAATCATAATATTTCCTACAAACATTCTGATTTAACAACACCAATGTATTTAAAAAATAAACAGCTAGATTTACTGAAATACGTGCCAGATCCAATTTGGGAGATGTTGGCCCTGACTTGGTAATATATTAACGACATTTGTGTGTTGACCTATATAGTTGTATTGTATGTAGTTATAAAAATAATAATTTTCCAACAAACAATTTCATAAAACACAACACAAATGTGGAACAATTCGCTAAAAACTGTCACCTCGTGCCATGCCATGAATGCACTTGGACTTCTAACTCCTGACTGTTTAGGAGAACTACATGCATGGCATTTTAACGCGAAAAAGTCCCCAACTCAAACAATTTTTTGCAGACGTACCACTGTTTTACCATCTACATCACATCTTAGCACTCAGAGGTTCACTGGTGGGTTTGGAACATAAATAAAAGGCCTATATTTGTATTGATATAACAACACAAATGTATTTAATCTATTAAATCTATATATTTAATCTTTAATCTAATCTGGGAGTTGCTGGACCTGACTTGTTCCTGCACAAATCAAGGCTTGGACTTGGGAACTCAGTAGAAGGACCTGGGTGGAACTGGAACAGAAAAAGGTCTCATTCCCAGCTTGTGGTCACACTAATCTATTTAAAGAAATGAAGTCTAAAGTGACTGCTGCTGCTTTACTAAAGCCGTTTGCCAAGTGTTGGAGAGACAAAACTGGGCAGAACGGCCATTACCCATAATAGCAGAGGAGGCAAGGCCGGGATTAAAATGCAGAAAAGAAAAGAGAATGGAGAAAGACAGAAAAGGAGAGTGTGATTGAGCACAGCAGGAAATGTGTAAACGGCAATACAAGGCCTCTTGTATAAGAGTCAACTGGCACTAATGGAAGTTCAGCAGCAGCGGCACGACGTGTTCCGCTCCAGTCTTCTGTTCCTCGCCTCACTTTTAATGCTTTTAATTCATTAACAGGGAAAAAATACTCACCAGTGTTCACCCAACCCATTCCACATGTGTGAGATGCATAATTAAAGCCCCACATTTCATTATTCTAACGAGACAACGGCAACCTCCAGCCCTTTTCCCTGCTGACCTTTCCGCAGAGCTGCGTGTAGGTTAGAGCAGGGTTACGCTCCACTGCAGCTCAGATAAACAGATTCATGCCTTTGTCTCTCGAGCCGAGACTCGGAATTAATCAGTGCACGTACCAGAACGACAAAGTGCTTTTTTTCGCTCTACTACGAAGGCAAGCATATCTTCATAAGCCTGGAATCATTGCTCAGAAGTTTGGAATCGATGACGGAATAACAGGTTTAACAGGAGGCTTCTGTTTTATGACTTCACAGATAATTAACAAGACGCTGTAAAAAAACACAGTCATCCATGTCATCCATGGCCAAGAGTCCAAAACACCACAGTTGTCCTTTCCCTCTCTCTTTCCCTGTCCCTCCATCACTTAGTGCAAAGTTAGCCAACACATAGAGATGGTTGAGGACATTACTGATACTGATATCAATACTGAGGCTCTTATTGATCCTGTTCTCCATAATTTGGTGCAAAAATATGTCACATGTAAATAGTTAGGATTTACAGATATTAATATTAATACTGATATTGCTTATAACTTCTGATACTTATCAGTACTGTTATTGAAACAACTGTCCATACTTTGGTATAAAAAATAACCCCCAGGTTTCATTAAGGTTGTAAACGACTAAAAAAGGGTCGCAGGTTGTTCTTAGGGTTGTATATAGTTCACACTGGGCTTCAGGTTTCCTATTAGGCTGTATTGGGTTTGAATAGGGCCCATAAGGCCCGGCTCTGCTTACAGCACTCAAAGCTGGGCCTGCCACCCTCGCCGAATTCTGACTGACGCTTTAAACCTCTATGTAAAAGAGTGTAGAAAATGTGCCAGGCTGTGCTTTGAAGGTACTGCTACCTGTCAAAAGGTACAAAGGCGCAGTGACATTTCGGAAAAGAGCTGAAAGCCGACACTGAGATGTCTGCTGCCTGTTCCTCTCCAACTACCAGCGGAGTAAAAATAAGCATCTCTCTTTAAAAAAGAACAGCTATTATATAACCATTTTGTTATGAATATCTCAGAATATCAAAGCAAAGTGAGATGAAAACCCATGGACATCGCTGCACTTTTTTCTCTCCACAATTTCTTCACGGCTTTCACTGAATTCAGCACCACGGACAGCGGCACAGCCATTCAGTTACACTCTCTGAGGGTTTTCTCTTAACGTGGGAAAATTGAAGTACTTTTTTTTTCTTTTCTTGGGGGTTCACACTGCTGTGTTTTTCAAAGGCTGTGTTTGGTTGCCTGTCTTTCTGTTGCTAAGCAACAGCTAGCAATGACGGTTGGTGTAGAGTAGTGGGTAACACCGCTGTCCTCCATCCAGACAAGCGCAACAGGCTACAGCAATAAGAGACTAAGGACAAGACACTACAGTCATCAGTATCTGTTATACTCATCATAGTTTAAGTCACTCTGGATGGAGTGTTTGCCAAACATGCAAGTGTACATGAAGTAATGTTAAATTACATATAGATAGCATAATGAAACAAGCCTGAAACCTCAAATGGTGCACTGACAATACACCAGCCTAGCTGTTAGCACACCTATGTTTCCATACTGTAAGTACTCCACTACTGTTACACACACCATTCACGTGACACACAAGGAACCAGAAATGAAGCACTTCAGTATATAAACAGGGTAATGGTAGTCTGGCGTCGCTCAATCATTGAGTCTTTCCACCAGACCAGAACAACTTTATAAATCATGAGTACTCTGGCCTTTTTACCTTTGTGTTCTTTTTACTGTGTGTGAGTGAGAGCGTTCTCAGAGGAACTGTGTAGATTACCTCATCACTCGCGTCCTAGACACATTTGGGTTCACCCTCTACACTACACTGGACTAACAGTGGTTCTGTTTCATTTGATATACCCTCATTTATACACTCAGTCCAGCTTGCCCCTGCAGCTCAGTGGCAGAAAGATCTCGAGACTGGGGAGGCCAAGAGATCCCTCTCTAAACTTTCTGCTTCTCTTTGGACTGGAAATAATTTTGGCACACTTTGAAGAACGCATGGGATCATTATTCTGTTGAACAGTTAAATTTTGCACATCATACACAAACCAGGATTTGTGTGATGCTAAGGAACTGATCAAACACAAAATAAATAATAGACTATAACATACTGAAGAACAGTCAGTTACATTTGTTTTAAGTAGGGCTGTGACAACACACCAAACCCATGATTCGGTTCATTTCGTGATTTTTGACTAATGATTCGGTTCGTATCATGATTTATTTGCGGTGAAGGAGAGGAGAAATTCTGAGGTGGCATTTTGTTTGGAGACACCTTATCTTTACCACAAAATTATAAACCAATAAACACTTAAATACCACTTCCTTTCCATT
>JBBPCY010000028.1:6593813-6605747 GCA_037974405.1 Brachyalestes nurse | reverse complement strand
GACTTCCATTCCCTAACTACAGGGGGCAGTCTCCCTGAAGCAACTTGGGGTTAAGGGTCTTGCTCAGGAACCCAGTGTAGGTGTGCTGAAGGTAGGATTGACCTCTTGGTTCAGAGGCAAGTATCCTACCCACTAGGCCATTTTCACCTCTTCGTATAAATGAGAAAAAAAATTTCTTACAGTGGCTACTGTCTTGATGCTCTAAAAAGAAACTCATTATGTCAACATGTTTGCATTTCCTCACATTATTTTATATATTACAAACTGGTCAAGTTTCGGACCACTCCGAGATGAATCAGATGGAATGGACGGGATCTTTTCAAATTAAGATAGCAACCGCTTCTACTTTGCATAAAGCTTATTAGTAGGCCCTCTATGAGACTATTTAATTTTTTTCTGAGAAATAGCCTTGGTTGAATGTGGAGATTTCCATCTTCTTGCCACCAGAGAAGTGAAAGCGACGGCATCTTTCTTGTTTTTGGTAACTGAAAGCTCATCTGTTGTAACTCCAAAAACAGCTATATCAAAACTGGGCTGCATGTCCAGATTAAATGCTTCTGATTACTAAAACTTCAGCAAACTGGGGCACGTCCAGAACATGTGACTGGCCTTAGCCGAATAACAACCGTCTTGCATCTTGCACAATGGAATCAAATCAGGATCTTCTGATTCAGAAGCCGGTGCTTTAGTGAATTTTCTGGCTCTCACCAAGCCATTTATGATTAAGGACGGCTGAACGCGCATGTAGCCGGGCTGATTACTTTGAATTAAACTACAAGAAAACAAACAGTGAAAGATGTATATTTTAATATACGTATAATGGACCTGAGCTTTAGTGTCTAATCTGTTTAAACTGTCTAATCTGAGGTGTGTTTTGCTAGTTTTTTCTCCGCATTTGCGCTTCTTCGCGTTTTGTCCCTTTCCGACCCCCTTACTTGTGATGTCACAGACTCTCTCTCCGACACACATTCTGAAGGTGACCATCCGCTATCTCTCCTCTGTCAAAATGTCTTATTTATGGCATATTGAGGAGATTAAATTAAAGAAATGGGAACAAATGTTTTACTGTGACAGGCTGCAAAGTGCCCACAGATACAAGGAGCCTAGATAAAGGAGTTCCAACCACTCAGCATTCAGCACCACCAGTATACTGATACCTTCAGCTAGATCAGTTCAACAATTAAAAGGGCTGTCTGGATACTTATTTGGACAGTGAATGCATCTAGATTATGAACTGTGGGATGAGAGAGAGAGACAGTGAGAGAAAGAGAGAGGGAGAGAGAGGTGGGATGAGAGAGAAAGGGTTGAAGGAGAAGTCAATGGTTTGGGCCACAAATGGTAAAAACAGAACAATCAAAGTGACCCGTTCTTTCATGCTTTATCCAGAGTCGCCTCGCTTAGAGCTCAGAAAGATTATTTTATTCTTCACACTCAGACACACACCGCTATCTCCCTCTCCCAATCCGTCTTATTTCTTGCCCGCTTGCCCTGCCACACTGAGAGTTCTGGCTTGTGCTCAATAAGGAAGCTGTCTGCAAAAACACAGCACACATTAAACCCAGAGATTAGACCTGCAGGCGCGTCTCACTTCGCCCGAAACGTCAGATAAACAAGTAAACAAAACAATAAACAAATAATGACCGCTTTCAAGTCCCATGACTTACCGCTGAGTGAAGGTGCCCAGCCTGCCAATGAACATACATCAGTCCCTTCAGAATGAGTTAGAGAAGGAGAAGACACTGTGTGTGTGTGTGTGTGTGTGTGTGTTTTGTAGCCAGTCTTGGGGTTATATGTAGGCACACATTATTATGTCGTCTCTAAATGTGTCCATGTGCAAATTAGGCTCAGGAGAAATTTTAGCACCACCCTTTAAGAAATCAGATCTTTTGACTCACTTCTACTAGATTCCACTCACATTAATCAACAGGAAAAAAGTAGATGACAACCTTCTGAGCGACTAGCATGTCAGTTCTAAATAAAAAAATATAATTATATACAAAGTCAGGTCTGGAAAAGAAACAGCAGCACACTGTCTTTGAGGGAAACAGAGGAGGAGTAAGAAAAACAACAGTTCCAACGCTGTCCGTGAGCAATTTACTGTTTAACAAAAACGGGAGAAGATAATTACATGGGAACTATATACACTGTCATTCAATCAAATTACCAGCTGCTGGCTGCCCACTTTTAACAAGAAAAGTCCTTCCAGTCCCGTCCTCAATCTTGTCTTCAGCATTTTAATTAATTACTGTTATTACAAGGGTATCAAGATGAATGTGTCATATTATAGTGATGTTATCACGGGGGAATAAAACAAACTGTAGTTCAATTTTGGTATAAAAGCATATGATTGGGTGGGTACCGCTGTTTCCTCACAGCAACTGGGTCATGGGTTTGATTCCCAGCGATGGTGGCAGAGGGTCTGAATTTGCAGGTTCTGCCTGGGTTTCTGCACTGGTTTCCTCCCACAGTGCAGAAAGACATGCATATCTGGTGAACTGGAGATGCAAAATTGCCCCTCAGTGTGTAAGTCTCTGTGTCTGTCCATCGGGGGACTGGCGACCTGTCCAGGGTGTTTCTACACCTTTCACTCTAAGAGCTCTGGGGCACACTTGTTAGGATAAGTGGCTCAAACAAGATGCATTTCCACAAAAAATTGCAAAATGTGATTGAGTGGTTGATTTAAAACCAGTGGTTGGAGACACCAAAACATTGCTTTTATGGGCAAAAAAAAGTTTGCTCACAATGAGGCCTCAAACCGGCGATCTTCCATCTTATTTCTTGCCCGTTTGCCCTGCCACACTGAGTATTCTGACTTGTGCTCTGCAAAAACACAGCACACATTAAACCCAGAGATTAGACCTGCAGGCCCGTCTCACTTCGCCCCAAAACGTCAGGTAAACAAGTAAACAAAACAATAAACAAACATTGGTTTTATGCTCACAAACCGGCGATCCTCCAACTTCGAGGCCGGCACTTAAGGCACGAACTCTCCACCTCTCACCAAGCAATTTATGGTTAAGGACTGCCACATTCACAGGCTGATCATTTTTATTAAACCACAACAAACAGTGAAACACGTTTCTTTTTTACAACTGACCTGAGCTTTAGCGTCTTGAAATCTGTGTGTTTTGCTCCAAGTTTGTTTCTTCAGGTTTGAGTTTTTTCACGTTTCCAGCTTCCTTATCAATGACTTCACAGGCTCTTTCTGCGACACCAATTGTGAAGGTGACTGGACCGTTCTTTATCTCTCCTCATATATCACAGAGCCGACTAGATTTTTAAATGATCAATACTCCGCCCCCATCAACCGATCAAGAAGTTATATACACACAGGCTGCAGGGAATATGAACAGACATTTTGATGTTGAAACCATGCTCACAAGACGCACCAACTTCAGCTATAAAAAGAATAATAATAATACAAATAAAACTTAGGAAGAACAGTAATGAATGGAGTTTGATTGAACATGTAACTACTGTGAGGACGGGCCATACAGCTCCCACCTGCCACCGGGAAGAGACTGACAGCCACGTGTCACTTAAGCACTACTGTTCTGGAGGCACCAAGAGTACCGCCTGACACGGCACACCTGGCAGCAGTCACTCCAGTCACCGTCAGTGAGGCAGCAGAGGCATGTAAAAGGGGCCCACAGGCGCAGTAAGGGAAGAGACACCTTCTCCACACAGCTGACAACTTCTTGTTCACGGATTCCAGCCCAAAGGAACACACTCGCTCACCAGATTAATGCTGGATGCTTCTGGACTTCCACTCCCTGAACCTCCTTGCCCACTTTACTCCATTTAAGATTTGAGACGAGCACGCTTCCCTTCACCTCCGCCCTTCACGATACACTGAACCCCCTTTTGCTCTGTGTCTGTCTGGTCCTGACCCCTAGGTGGCGCTACCATACCATCAAAGTTTGAACAAGCGCATTCATTACTGGATATGTATGGTAACTAAGATGCAAAAAAGTTTAATGCCACAGCAATTTGTTCATTTAGTCTCGAGCAGTTCAGCTCTTCCAAGTCATAAGGAGTGTTACTGGCAATAGCTGGTGTTAAAAGTAGAATTGTTGGACCAGAGGATTGTGGGGAACTTTTCCTGGCTGAAGCAAACATCTTCGATCATGCAGATGACATGGCCCATGGCTCTAACAGTGAAGAACCCTTAGGCACTACAACAACAAGCTTTTATTAGGCAGCCCCAGTCAGGGTTTCAACCAATGAAACGAACATGTCTTAAAAAGAGTATGTTCACTTTTGGCACGTTTGGTTCCTTCGGTCCCAGCAAATTAGTGGACCACTCTCAGCTGCAGGTGTAGCTGGTTTGAAATAAAAGAGGTTGGGGGCAGGGAGGACATGACGAGGTTGGGGGCAGCGAGGACGTGATGAGGCTGGGGGCAGGGAGGACATGACGAGGTTGGTGGTTAGTAAGGATATGATCAGGTTGGGAGGTCAGTGAGGACATCATGAGGAACAGTTTCACTCACACATTCTTTGAGAACTGCTGGTGTGTTGATTTGAGTTTAAACAGCATATTTAAGCATTTTGGTGACAGCAAGCTTACTGTGTACGGGAGAAAACAGCATGCAGCCTCTCCTTTTCCTTATTTTGTCACAGTCTGCCATCTGTACATTAATTTTGGATGAGTGCCCCTCTAGCTCAGTTTATGTTGGTGGATACCAACGTAAAGCTGTTACAAAGAGCTGCAGAATCAGACTTTATTACGGCACACATAAAAGCTCAGCTAGAAAATGAATAGTAATGCTGGAGGAAGATCCATTAGCTTGGCTTGGATATGCAGCACCCCAAGTGTGTCTGGCCAATCACGGCAGGACTGCTGACCATCTGGAATGTGCGTCAACCAATCTCATCTGTGGCCCGCTAATGTCCAATCAAATCAAGTGAAGAGCCGTCTTTGATTTTGCAGCCGTCCAATCGGATGAGGATCAAAGCGGGCGGTGCTGACAGGCCATCAGGGCCCAGGGAGCATCTGAGAGCGGAGCATGATGAGCAAGTGTGAAGGTCCACTCAGACACTTTCTTTCTCTCTCACATACACACAAAAGATCAGAAAGCTCACACTATCCGTCCAAATCACACACTAAAAAAATAACACCCACCCACACACACACACACACACACACACACACGCACAGCACTTGTCACCCACTGCCCTTGCTCCCCTGAAGCTTCGACCCAACACAATGTACTGTCACATCCAGATACAGTCAGGCAAGTTGGTGAGATGTGCTCATGCAATAAAAACATACTCACACATACACACACACACACACACACACACACACACACACACACACAAACAAGCCAGTCCCCAAACTCTTAACAGCCCTCCTGTCATAAACCATCTCCATCAAAATGACTAGAATGGAGAAACCACCCTTAGCCTTTGAAGAAACAGTCGTTGGCATGGCATGTACATCATACACTACTCTTCCACAAGTCAGTTCAATGATCACCAGCTGGCTGGTTCCAGGCCCGCATGATACAGACAAAATAATAGAGTTGTGATAATGTGGCTGCATATTACACTGCTATACATTTAAAAGGGAAATGAAGAGAAATGCACCCCCTTAAATGGACCATGAAAAAACATTTTAAATATCTTTTTTTTCTATTTTCTTTTTTATGTATTCTATTTCTCTAAAGCACAATGAATTATATTTTGTCTATGATAATGTGCTATAAACTTGAACTTGAATTTGAACCTATGCAAATCATTTTAAGCCGTTTATTTTAGCAGTGGGTTTCTTTCATCAAATAAAACACATGAACATTGCAAACAAAAAAGAAACTGATTAGAAGAACACAGGCTTGGTTCCAGATTTCTGCTCTGCTCCCTCCTCCAGTCATTGTGTAGATTTATTTACTGTACCAATGTTATTTATATTTAGTGTAATATTAATGTTATTAACTTAACACTACTGCCCAGTAGTAAACAGCATTTAAGTATAATTGTCTCAGGTGTCTAAGACTTTTGCACAGCAATGTACATCCACACATACACTATATGTACAAAAGTATTGAGATAGTCCCAGTATCTTTGTCCATATCGTGTACATCAAAAGTCCATCTCAGGGGAATGAAAAGGGTAACAAATATGGGATATGGGCTCAATGTTCAATCACAGCAATGCTGTATAAAAGCTATAAATAACATATAAATGCTGTTAAAAGACAATAGTCATTTCACGGCATATAAAAGAACTGGGGTAATCAATGAATGGAGCATCGCCACGGTAATATTGGGAAAACTTTTACTCCCTCCTCGGTGAACGCTGTGATATGCTGCCTTTAGCACAATTTAATGGAAAGATGTCCTATTTGCCCTCATCTGTGATGCACATCAAGGATGAGAACTCACAATGTCTTTTCAAAGCTAAACACAAGACATTGCCATAAATTATATATACATTATTAGAGTTGACCAATTAGCCCATCTTTCATGTTTTCTCAAACTACTGGTTTGTGTTTATCTTCTTGTATGTGAATATGAATCCGATCTTCAGAAAAATGTGGATTGCTTATTATGGAGGGTATCTTTTTCCAAGTTACCATACATAAACATATTAACACTTACAACACGAGTGACGTAATGGTAAATGGTAAATCATCATTATTCAACAACACAACCCCTTAATATGGAAGTTCCCCTGGTTTGTGTTGATGCCCGAGGTTTTAGATATCATGCTGAGCTTTGTTTGGTGTTCCTATGTCACGTGGAAACAAAGTTATTGTAGTTTAGAAAACATGTAATAATAATTACCACTACTGGGGTTTGGCATCACACACACATGCTCATAAAGAACAAAAATGCCTAAATTTCTTTTCTTTCAGGTTTTAGAAACAAACAGAAGAAACATAACCCGGGGGAACTTGGGTGGGGAAAATCCACAGAGGGAGGGGGTCCGGAGAGCGTCAGAGCGTCAGAGCGGCGGTGCGGCAAGCGAAAGAGCAACTGTTTTACACTATATTTACTATAATCATATTTTACCAATACACTCTGAGTTCTAAGGGTTAACCTGAATAAAGATCTCTTTGTATTAACCCATCTTCAGCTGTGATTGGCAGGGTGCTCAGAGCACACACTCGTTTGCATGTTGCAGTCTTCCTGCAAAAGCAAAATCAAAACAGGCCATACACTGAGCAGATCTATGACACATACATACTTGCACTGATGCAATCCAAACTGCATGGCATTCACACTGTGAGCGGAATGGAAATGAAGCCACAGGCAGTTGATTAAATGTATTGGTGCACGTGGAACAGCTCATTGCAGTTTTTTTTAGGAATAGCACAATTAGACAGCGTGAGGACCCGCTGAGCTCCAGAACAATAAAGAACACGGCAGCAAATTTCGTCTGTGCCTGTTTTGTGGGCCGGGTCCTTGAGAAGCCGCACCACGGGCAGCAGGCTAGCTCATTATCTTAGCTCTGTTTTCATTAGTTCAGTCTTATCATCTCCATGCGAAGACGTCTTTTGGGAATGTGGAAGAATCCTCTCATTTTTGGCTTCCAGCCACAATTAGTAAACAAGCATTTTCCATATCGTCACCTAGCTAAAATAATTGCCAGAGTCATTTTTTGGCAAAATTGACTTTTTTGCCTAAATCATCTCCTCAGGATGCTGGCCACTTATGGTAAAATTGCCTACATCGTCAGTCGATCAGGTAATATGATTCTACCACTTTAGAACATGGGCCTGCCCATTGAAATAAATAGGAGCTGACTTTTTTCTGTTTACTGAAAAACTAAAAAATTAGTTAGGCGATTAGTTTTAGCATGGTGTCAATATCTTTGTTCACTCATAGTGCTAATCACACCTTGCCCATGTTGCTGTGCTCTTTTCTATGTTTTGTATCCTTTGTGACTGCTTGTGACTGAATACGCCTGTTGTTACAGTACTAAAAGCAGTGTTTTGTAATTGGTCTGACGCTGCATCAGGCCTTTATGTGCTGCCGCATTCGTATCATTATTCAATCATTATCTGAATTCATTCTCAGCAGTCAATGAGGCCATGCGACCCAGCCTGATCCAAGCTAATGGGAACACTGATTATAGCAATGGGAACGAAACCTGTGCAATTATGAAACTGCGATACAGTGCAGGCTGATTTGCATTCAAGCATGACTCAGCAAGCAAGGCTATAAAGTAATTAGCAGCTAATTCAGTAGCCTGTGTGTGTTCGCAAGCAACAAGGGAAACGCAAAGTACGCAAAGGTTTCAACATTGTCGAATTACATAAATGGCATATTTTGTTGATTGTCAAAGTGAAGTTACTGCATCCTGCAAATCACATAAAATATAAACATTATAAAGAATTCTAATGAATTCATAATGAATTAGTAACATACTGCACTAACATGTACTTACTTTCAACTAGAAAATTACACCTTGTCATTTGACAAGGGGTGCCCAAACTTTTGCACACAACTGCTGTTTAAATAAATAAAGGCTTGGCAACAGTTTCCCCTTTTCTTAACATAGAGTTGATCAGTCATGACATGTTCAGCATCTGAAGTTTGCTTCTTTAGTTCTGCACTGAAGCTACAAAGCCAGTTTAACAAGTATTAGAAGCTTAAGTCCACCAGTTAGCATAGTGCTAACTGCATGCATAAGTCATCAAATGCCCAGCTGTTGTGTTATTTCACGCAGACTCGTATATGTGGCTTCTGACACTGTGTGAAACTGATGTGATGTATTCACAATCACGGCTCTCATCCAAAGTGACATATATGGGAGCTTTGTAGTCTACAGAGTCGTCCATCACATTAAATGAAGACCTGCTAGCAAGCTAAAGTTCTATCAAATATTAAATTAACTACCATCCTGCCAGGGCTCTGTCAGATGACACAGAGAAGTTAATCGGATGTAATGCTGTTAGTTGTGAAGATTCTAGTTAGTTATTTAGTTTAGCAAGTGCAGGGTTATCACAACAACCTACGCCCCGACTGCCTCTGTAAATACCGTTTATTTATTATATACTTTAGGTTCTGTGTTCTGCTACAGCTATTATTTGCACAATTATTTGCCTCTGTTCACTTCTATTCTGCACTTTTGCACAAATACACTTTGTGTCTTAATACTTTATTTATTAAAACTCGTACTATAGCTGTAGACTACAGTAAATACTGCCTGGCTCTTTTGTTTTTCTTGTATTCTCTCTCTTGCACTCTTTGTGTATTTTGTCCTGTCTGCACTTGTGTTCTTGCAGTTTTTGTTCTTGCATTCATGGTTCAAGGTTACAGCAGCTGTGAACACGTACATAGTGTGAAGATTTCTCAGTGAAGGTTGCACAGATAGCAACAGTCGACATTCAAAAGAGTGCAAGTTACGACAGGAACAATACAAACAACACAATTGAATAAACTGCACCATGGTTCTGGAGGAATGTTGGTTGATTTCACTGTGTTCTGTGTATATGGCTGAAATTACAATAAACCTACTTGACTTAACTACTGCTGAGGTTGGGGGATGTAAAACTGAAAAGACTCTTAATGTATCTTTGGATTCTAAAGCAGAGGTCCCCAACCACTGGGGCCGCGGACCAGTATCAGTCCGTGAGTCATTTGGTAACAGGCCACACAGAAAGAAAAATATCTGATTGATTATCAGAGTCTGAAAGATCTTTTATTTTGGAAAAAACACTCGTCTCAGTCACGTGATACGGTACATTATTAAAAGTAGCCCACAAGCTAACAAAAATGAGTAAAAAACAAACGCACTTCGTTTTTAGTTGTATCTACATCGGTCCGTGAAAATATGGTTTTTACATTAAACTGGTTTGTGGCGCAAAAATGTTGGGGCCCGCTGCTCTAAAAGGGGAATGTGAGACCTCTGATTTGGTTGTTCTGGGTTTTGAAGCAGCACAAACAATAGCAGCTATCTCGAACCAGTTTTTATAAACAACAGTGGATCATACAGTCTCAGAAACCACATTAGCAAGTCTATTTGAGACTTTGTTCTGAACAGCAAGTGCATGATATATTCATGCAGTTTGTGTAATGCCAATGCACATCCAGGACCTTCTGTAGCTACATTAGCTCCTGACACCAAACATGTCTTGGTTTATCGACTGATTTTTACTGAAACACTTTTTTAAATGTCATAAAAGTTCAAATCAACTTGCACAATTACTGAAAACTCCTTGAAGCTTCAGAGGGTTTAGACAACTACACCAAACCGGAGAGGTGAGACATTTTTCTTCTGTTCTATGAAGATGTTGATGCTTTTGGGGCGAAGCTGACGTTGCACCACTCCCAACATGGGCGCAGTTTGTCAGTGAGCAACATTCAATTACGCCTCGAAATGACTTTTCCTCATGTGATGCGTGACTGTTATATTTCTCCTCGAGCATTTTGTCAAAGAACAAAATAATAAGAGGAGGCGAGTGCGGTGAGGGAGACGAAGAGAGAGAGAGAGAGAGAGAGAGAGAGAGAGAGAGAGAGAGAGAGAGAGAGAGAGGAGGTGAAGATTTCAGCTGTAATAAACACACATCACAGCCGGGAGCATTACTGCCAGGAACACAGAGGTAATAACACTACATAATGACTGCAAGAGTAACGACAGGACAACTGGGCCGAAAGAGAGGATGAGAGGGGCTGTGTGACACACACACACACACACACACACACACACACGAAAGTAAGAGACAGAGAGAGAGACAGACAGACAGAGATGCATAGTAATGTGCAATGTGGACTTCTCAGAAAATGAAAAAGAAAGAAAAAAAGAAAGAGAAAGAGAAAAGACTATGTCCATCTATTTTCTACAGCTTTTTGTCCCGCACTCGGGGCTATCCCAGCTGCTATGGGCGAAGGCAGGGTACACCCTGGACAGTCAGAAAAGACTACAAAGAATATAAAAAAAGAGTAAAAGACAGTGGGAATCAGTGGGAATGGTAGGTTAGGAAGAGAAAGTGAAGAGAGAGAGAAAGGAAGGGGAGGAGAAAGAGAGATGGAAAGCAGAGCAGGATAAAAGCGGGATGTTGAAGGACAGAGGCCTTCACTGAGCTGCGCAGCTTTCAGCGCCACAAGCAGGTGTGTGCGCGCGTGTGTGTGCGTGTGTGTGTTTGTGTGTAATCAGTGGTATTATAAGAGTGCTGGAGGGAGGATGAGAGCGATGGCGCTGACAGCAGCAGAGCGGAGGAGAAGAAAGGGTTCACGTTTATTTTTCTCCCTTCAGCACCAACACTCCTGCGTTAGAGAGCACTAATTACTTCCCTTCAGACTAGAGAGAGAGAGAGAGAAGAAGGAGAAGAAGGAGAAGGAGGAGAAGAGGAAGAGATGAGAGAAAAGAGAGAAAGCAGAGACAGCAGAGTGTGTTAATATTTCATCCTCCATTTAGAGTGAAATTGTCTGAGCAGTCAGAGCAACACAGTTTAGTTTCTTCTGCTTCATCTCGATTGTCCCTCAGAGAGGCTCAGCAGGAGCCAATCTTACACTGGCACTGTGATGGAGGAGCATCTTATTGATGAGAACATGAACAGAAAAAGGAAACATCACAGAAGAGCATCTGACTCTAGATAAAAGAATTTCAGATCATAGAAAAACATTGTTCCCTTATCAGTCATGATGATGCGACAGAGATATAACTCCAAAACCATCTCTGGGAAATTAATGAATGGATCATAAAATCTCAAAATTCACTATTTGATTCATTTTGATCACTTCAATTGGATTTTGTTTCTACCTATCTATCTATCTATACCATAAGGACGAAAGTATTGGGACACCCATTTTTTAGGGTTAGTTCTAGGCCCCTTACTTCCAGTGGAAGGCAATCTTAATGCTTCAGCATAATGAGATTTTTACAAAGCCATGGTTCCAACTTTGTGGACCCTTTTCTATTCCAGCATGACTGTGTCCCAGAGCACAAAGCAGCTCCATAAAGACATGCTGGAGGAGTTCAGTGTGG
>JBBPCY010000028.1:6578370-6590851 GCA_037974405.1 Brachyalestes nurse | reverse complement strand
CCTAAGACCCTCAGCTATTGGTTAAAGAAAAGAAACTGACGTGAAAATCCTCCTATTACAGCGAAAAACGTATGTTTTTGGGAAGGAGTTATACGGGAAGGAGTTACACGGGAAGGGGTGTGTCGCGATTCATCCTCCTCACACTGCGACACGGGTTCGTGGAACTGAGTGTCGCATATTTGGTTTTGTATCGTATATCGTTACAGCCCTAATATATCTTCCCATTATGTTGTGCAATACACAGTTAACACACACACACACATGCATTATGGGATTTTTCCTGTAAAGTTCTGCAAATCTTGTCCAACATGGCTGCAAACGGTCATCGAACGTGCATGGAGAGCTTAATTTCACGTGCATGGTCCACATTAAAATAGACATCATCACAAAGTAACTTTATGAGTGCAGGCAGCAGCAAACCAAGGGCAGCACTGGCAAAAGGAACATGCCCTGAAACAAGAGGGGAACCTGGAGAGAAACCAGGAGTCTGAGGGAGAACCCGTCCACCTTGAAGAGGCAGAAGCTTGAAGGGTGCAGCCAGATGCAGCGAAGACGTGGATGAGAGGGGACAGCTGCTGTAGGCAGCTGGAGATACAGATGGGAGGGGAAGGAGGAATACAGATATTTGGAGATGTTTGAAAGAGATGACTGGCACTGCAGTCAATTAGTGAAGGATTCTAACGCGAGTTTCGCCCGTATTGATTTCCTGTTAAAGAGAGTCAAACGTTTGTGAGACAGGTGGGAGATCACACTATCATTCAAAAGTTTTGCAATAATTTAACAACTTTCAAATGGGTCAACATGTTCAAATATTTTTGGAGGATTCTTTTAGCGGTGTACAGAATAGGGCTAGGCGATATATCGAATCTACTCAATCTGTCGCGGTTTGGGTGTATTTGATGTAATAAATGACTACACCTCGAACATCAAATACAAACTGACATGTCATTTTTAAAAACACCAGCGTAAGACTTGCTAGACTTGCTTCTCTCTGCCTCTCGCAGAAACACACACACACACACACACACACACACAAAAAAAACCCCACATACTTCACACAAACACTCACTCGCTCATCCAAACAACTCTCCTGGGAAGCAAATTGGCTGGGTGGGTTTATGGGTTGCTGCATGAAAAGTCTCAGTCCTTTTTGGGGGTGGGGGTATTTGGAAACCGCTGTTGAATCTTGAATCTTGAATTTTTCGCAAACAATCCACTCCACTTCATCAATAGGAGAATACACACACCACTGGAAATCCGCTCCGGGTTTGCTTCCAACTCACCGCATGCATGGAGTGAATTGTCAGTGCATAGACAAGCTGCTCAAAACTTTCCAGTGGTGTGTGTATTCTCCTATCGATTAAGTGGAATGGATTCTTTTGCGAAAGATTCAAGATTCAACAGGGCTGGGTGAACTAATTATTTATGTTAAATGTGGGGGGGGTCCAAACAAATAATTATGAAATGTGAGTGGGACACGTCCCCTTCAGATTGAATGGCGGTGACGCCCATGCATTCAAGCAGAACAAAGAGCATCTAACTGAAGTCCTACACCAGTGGAGAAACAGGAGCAGATGATATCAGTATACTGGTGGTGCTGAATGCTGAGTGGTTGGAACTCCTTTATCTAGAAAACCTTTTATCGTCAGCCTGTCGCAGTAAAACATCTGTTCCCGTTTCTTTCATTTAATCTATACAATATGCCAAATATAAGACAGCTTGACAGGAACGAAATAGCATTTTTGCACCAACAAGTAAAACATAAGAAAATGGAGGGGTAGTTCAAGACTTTTGCATAATACTGTATATCTCTATTATCCTCTCTCACCATCGAGGGGTCCTGCAGCCCCTTCATCACACTCACTTTCCACATCCCTGGACGCAGGCCAAGTCTAGTAAACTCTAGCTTTTTCTTATTCCTCTCCATCCTTCTGCTCTTCCCCGTTTTCCCTGAGTAAGAGCTCTTCTACAGACACGTTGCTTATTTTGAGAAGGCATCTACTTAAAAAGGAGTCGCAAGCAATAGACAAGGCCTTAAAAGTTCCTGTCTTTACAGCTCTGGAGCACAGCTCTCTTCACTTGCTCTAACAAAAGCTCTTATTCATCGCTGGAAAAAGGTTTTATAGGAGGTGACAAAACCACATTTTATGATATCAATCAATCTCCTGCCAGCCTGCAGCGATTGCCGCGTTATTACACCAACGTTTACTATCTGATGCTGCCAAGTAAAAGGATGTAAGGACATTGTATTTTATATTTAAATCACTTGAGTGCTATAAGCCAGAACATCTCATAGCTGATCTGGGCTGATGTTTTTTTATCCCCCTCGAAGCCAAGGGCACAGCTTCAAGCAGCTCTGACCTCAGATGAGCTCCGAGGAAAACGTTCAGTTTGAGCAAGTGACTTCAGGCACTTTCCTAACTGCTAATCTCCTGACCTCTGTACTCAAGTAAATGTTTAATAAGATGCCCATTAGCAATCAGTTACTAGCTAGTAAGGTGATTAGCTTCAGTGCCGCAAAGGATTTGCAACCAAAATACGAAAAAAAACACAAAATTTACTCAGGGTCCCCTGAAATGCGGAGGGGCTGAATAAGAAGGACTTAGATTCCTACATGGCTCATGACTTAATACAGAGGGGAAAAAAAAATCAAATTAAACCTAATATTTTGCACTTTAGCTTTAAGGTCAGGTTTCATTTCAAAGCCAAGGTGCTGTAATGACTCAGAACCACAAAAAATCATCCCACTGTCCAATTACAAAAAGTTAGCACTGTATTTTCATCTTTTTAAATAAACACCTACAACATGCCAACAGTTAGCAAGGTTTTAATGTCAATGGGTGTGTCTCAAATCGCGCACTTACGTAAGTGCACTAGAATGTAGTGCCTAGTGCGCACTGAGCACTTCCCTCTGTAGTGCACACTGCCGTGGGCAAGTGCTGTCCCAAATAGAACACTGACGTTTTGCACTTAGCGGAAGTGACAGACTAACATTTGCTCGCGATTCAACAACAACGAGTGAGTAAACATCTACAAACTACAACATAGAATAACATGTAAAACATATCTACAACCGTCAAACTGGCGAAAAGTCACATGTATGACTGTGTGTGTGCGACAAATAAAGAATCTTGGGAAAAAAACAACGCTAACATTTACGTGTAACATTTAACTCTTCTAAGTCGGTATAATCGCAAAGTATACATCAGTTAAATCTTTTTATTAACGTTACTTACATTTATGCGTACCAGTTGCCTCCGCTTGGGCTTGCACTTCACTGTTGTCTGCCATTATTCCGAAAACTTGTCGAAAGTCCCTCCCCTTCCGATATGTAGTCAAAATGGCGTCCGTTTAGTGCAAGTAGTGTCCATTGTGGCTTGGTCCATTTTTAGCTTGGTTGCCAGTGTGAACGCACTATGCACTAAAACATAGTGTTATCATTCAGATAAACTGACCTGCAAGGAAAACCAGCTAAATAATGAACCCCATGGTAAACTTTCTTTGCTTTTTCTCTGCTTTTATAAAGTCACTGTATAGTGGCAGCTAATATATTGTTGGTCAATAAATCACAAATTGTAATCATTGAGAGCAGACACACTGCTGCATGTTCTGGCAATACAGGTGAGAATTTCCATGCATTTGAAACCCAAGGAAATGGACAGCATGGTGGATAACACCACAGCTCCAAATACAAACTGAAGATCCGATTCCAAATCCAAGGCAGGAAATGTCACTGCGACTCCAAAAAGTAGTGATATATTGAACCGACACACTGGATCAGGAACGGCGCCAATACGGGATTTATTCAACAAATGACCATGATAAACACATGCAGATTTTCTAAGTGAAAATAAAAAATGTGTCCGCTACAGCGGGTGTGCTTCTGTACATTTTAATGCTCAATTATTGTTTATTTGCTAAATTTAACTGAGGAAACACACATAAAACATTGGACCCTTTTTATTTTTTAGGTTTTTTCAGGTATGTTCTATGCACATAAATTCATGTACCAAAAAGAGGATGTACTTCCATAGAAAATCAACTAAAAATATAATTTCAGTACTAAAACTTTTGCATACAACTGTTTAGTATTATTTTGATTGTTTTGCTGGTGCAATGTGCACATCTTTCAGAAGAGTTAAACACACATATACTAAACAAACACACAGTTCAAAAAATCAAAACACATTTATACAACATTTGTTGTGCAGCCTACTATAAATTCTGTATTTCCAAATGATACCACAGGAAAGATTTGTGTGTTTCCTCTCCATTTAGGAAATTGTACTTGTTCCAGAAGCCCCATATCGTTTGAGCCAAGAGAAGGCAGACAGCGTTCATGATGATAATAAGTGATATTAGCCTCCAAATGCTCCGACAAAACAGCCCGACAAAGTTGTAAATGGCGAGGCGCATTTGAGAAGATGGCTTGTGATTGAGGATGCCCTTTAAACAGATGTGCTTGGCTTAATGGAGATGGCGCTCTAAGGAATGCAGGAGTGAGACAGGCCTGTCACTTTGATATGAATAAAATTTGACATGCACTGATGTTGGCCGTCAGTGTGATCACCAGAGCTCAGTCAGAGCCCTAATTACACCCTGACACACACACATAGACAGGTTAATTTAAATAAAACTTCCTTTAGTTACAACATGTATAGCGACATTCAACTACCCAGATCGTAGTGGCGCACTGCGAAGTTTGTAAATAATTGCATCGGCTGGTAACAATCATAGTAGGTCCAATAATGGAAATTCAGTTATTCATTATATATAAATTGTGTTGCTGCATGTACTGGCGAAAGGAGAGGTTGGAATCTCAGTTACTTTGAAACTCAGTGAAATGGATAGCACTGAGTAACTGCTCCACATACAGAGAGAAAGTTTGATTCCCCATCCAGTAAAAGGTAAAGTAGTGATACACTGAAGCGATATACAGGGGTCCTCGAGTTACAACAGTTTGACATACAACGTTTCGAGTTTGCAAAGCTCACTCCCACTCGACCTAGCCTCGTACTTACAGACCACGTGGGCGAACTAGTTTGGTTGGGTGCGGCGGAAGAATACGCAGTAACGCGCCGTATGAGTGAGGGAGTTTTCCTTTTTTTTTGTGGCTTAGTTGTGTTTTTATGATTTTACAACTGTGTTGTTCATTACGTGACTCGGGCTAGGGTGTGGTTCGACTTACACCAAAATTCGACTTACATCGCTGTCGAAGAAATGGATTTGTGTTGAAATTTGAGGACCCCCTGTACGGGGTCACGCACATCGCCAAAACAGAATTGATCAAATGGATTTCAGAGCATGTTTTATTTACATTTTCTAGGTAAAAACGAGTACACATGCTTTTATGCGTATGCATGTGTATGTATATATATGTATATACGTGAGGGTACACAAATATATATATTCACATACATATCTTCACAGATACATTTAGATATAGTATAAACATATGTTCAAATATTACTTAGATACATTTGTGAACACTTATCCTTATATTTATAAATATAAACCAATATGATGCATTCATGCCGTACAAGCTTTCCAGGTCATATTTTATGTATTCATTAATTCATTCAAGTTAATTGCTTATCTGAATGTTCAAATGTGTGATCGCTGTATAAGATCTGCACTTACAGTTAGAAAATCAACCAAATGATGCACTTTTACATACTTTTACATTCAACTGTATAAACAGTTATTAGAAACATACAAGCAAATCTACTAATTAACTGCTTTATAAAGTAGCAAATGGCTACAAATAGATAAAACGAAACAATAAAATAAAACAACTGCAAAGAATTCTTGTAAAACAGGCCAAAGAGAAGCCAGCTTGATGCTAAAAGTCAACTAAAGTATGAAGAGCCTTGTAGTCTTGCAGGATGTGTGTGTTTGCACTCATTGGTAGACCCTGCATGCTCCGAATTGCTAAACGTAAAATATCGGCAGCACAAATGAGACTAAAGCGAGCTTTGTGTGCGGAAGCTGCGGGAGTACTTTGTTCATGCTTCTAGAAGAACTCAGCTGGGTGCAAAATTCTTGCTTCTCGTGGTCCACAGAGACACACAGGCTCTGTAGTTACCGCTGTGGATCTAAAATGTGCTCACAAATGAACAAAATTCTGGTTATGGTGAAGATGTGCAGCTATAATCAGTGTTGCAGCGATCCTTACAGCCCTATTACAATCTAGCGACTCCAGAATCAAATCACACTGATTAACGAACTGAGATTCCAATTCTATTTGTTTTATGGCGTCCTAAAATTCTCAGTTCTCACCATCTGTACCCAGAAATTCCATATCTCTGCATCCCAGGAGATCACCAATTGCTGTATAAATATATCACACTCTACTGTATTCTATGACAATATCAATACTGATGGGAGAAGAAGACGTTTTCTCTGAGCCCTAGTTGCCTGACCCCCTTATCTGGCACTCTGTAGTGTTTTCCCTGCTCCAGCACACCCGATTCAACTCATTAGTTGATCATCAAGCCTTTCAAGAGCTGAGTCAGGTGTGTTGCAGCTGGGAAAACATAAAAAAAGTGCACTGCATGGAGTCTACCATTCATCTTTTACACATCTTCCCCATGGGACCGCTCTCTAACATGTACACTTTTCACGCTGACTGTCAGATTTGCGTTCACCGTGCACACACACATACTTTGTACAGTATTATTTCTCACCCACTGTACACTGTGTTTCAACGCATAGTGCAATTTTTGCTATTCTCTCGGGCCCACACACGCATTCATCCGTGCTTTTGTGCCTGATGCGACTCTGTATGCACTCCTCATTCCGTAGGATGATTACAGCTAGTTCCACACGTAACAAAGGACTGTTTGTTACTGTTTTGAACGGGATGCATGAGTATAATCACGAGTGTACACACAACAGATCTTAGCATTTGTGCACACTTACATTAAAGGCCACATCAGTCAGCCACTAATCCTGTCCAATCCTGCAGGTTTTTTAAAATCAGGACTATTTAAGCCCTGATTTTCAGTGATTTGTTTAGTAGTGCCTATTATTATGAAGCGGTTAATGGTGGCATATTGCTTTTTATTTTCCAATACAGGATATTACAGAACCCGAAACCTTAAGAAATGCACAGCTAGCAACATGATGTCATACAGTACAGGCTTTTCCCACCTATCTCTTTTATGACGCTTTGAAAAGGTGCATAAAAAAATACATGAAACTGCAGCCCTAGCACCAGAACAACCCAGGCACATTTTACTTTAAGGTTTAAAATGCAGCAACTACATACAAAACAATGTAGTCATTTTTAGCATATAGGAGAGAGGAGTGGAAGCTAGGAACTGCTGATGGCTCATGACCTTTTGGGGGGTTATCAAAATGGCATTTCAAAATGTACCCTTCACTTCTTAGTCTATACGGTCCACATAAGTAGACTAAGCTACAAAAAAGGCCACCGTGAAGTCACTGGCTTGGTGATGTAACAAAAAACAACACTTCTGCATATCTGCCTATTCGGTATGAACGGCTAACCTTCTGTAGGCTTTTTTTGAATAAGACACAGAGACCACAATAGAAACACAGCTGGTTTAGTTCTAAAGGATTAAAAGGTAAGGTAGAAAAAAAGATAAACATGAATTATCACAGAGTACATAAACCACCAAATTCTTATAGGAGACAAATCTGAATTTTGCCTCAATATGACAGAGATTTCATGTTTTCAGTGATGTGTGGAGTCAATTCAATTCAGATCAGATCTGAGCCAAATGGAGTTCTAGATCAGAAAAGCATCTTAAGAACAACTGTGGAAGTTTCTGCCAGGAAAACGCCTCCTCCCCTAATCACGAGCAGCTGAGGGCTGATGATCGGAACTGATTATCTTCATGATGAAGGTCTGTGCTGAAAGCTCATTTATGACAAACCTGGATCATTTTTGAGACATTACAGATTAGTATGTGATGCCGGTCATTTTTACACTGCAGGGTTGTTCACACTAACAACAGATATCTGCCACTTACACACTGGAGCATTCATGTGAATTTAATCTCACAGTTTCACAGGATTATATTTGTCCTTTCACAGTTGATGACTGGTGGTCATAGGTCAGTAAAGTACAGTTTAGCTAAAAATAGAGTTGAGATTCTGGTTAATATAAATGACATCTGTCTAGACCTGTTGCAATTATTACATAATCCTCTAATCATGATTATTTCAGCACAACATTGTGGCATAATTGTTAGAAACCTTTCCATTCATCTCTAAGAACTGAAATGGCATATTTATCCCTATTTTATAGATTTTGACCCTACAGGGTTTGATTGGTGGTCATATAATGACGTCCTTTTTGTGCTGCTTCCGCTATATTGGAGTGGAATGATTTTCTTGTCGGTCAAAAGTGCTAATACGACAAATCTACAAACCCACCTGTGAAAGACGACCCCAGCCACAGCTCCACTGCATGTTAACAGACATTTTAACACAGTATATAGTCAAAGTGATTCTCCCGTTCAATACCGCTGTTTTTAAAGAAATGCCTCAAAACTTTGACATGCAGTTTGAATTACGAGGAAAACATACAAGTCTAAAACTGCAATCCCCAACATAAGCACAGATTATAAATATTTTAGTATCCCATTTTTATTCATATATTCCGGGGTTCAATACTAATAAATAGGTCTACTTCTTAAGGCGTGTGTGTGTTATTAAACTATGATTAGAGATAAATCTTTCATCGCAATTATTGCTATTTAATTGTAACATTTAATCGTCAGCTAAAAGTTCATAACTGTCACAGACCTGCCAAAATCATTGGTGCTCATAATTTTTAACCCCTTAAAACCTCTCTCATCAGTGTGGGCCGAATGCACATGCACTCACACACACACATCTCTGTTCTCCAGCACATCATTGCTTCAGACACACAGAAGTCCATTTTACCCCACAGCGGTCCATGTGGTCATTTATAAAAACGTCACTCAGTTGCTGACTCCGGTCCCTGGTGTACCACTACACTGCACTCACTCACTCACTCGCTCCCTCACATCTCTCTCTCCCTCTGCCGAACGTCTTTGATTACTAACACACAGCAGAAACCCTGTGTCAAATGAAAAATACAATTTTCTTCCCCTGCACTCTTGAAAAAAAAACAAAAAAAAAACAAAGGGGTTTTTGCAGTGAGGCCACAGAATAACCACCTTTGCATCCACCGAACTTTTGAATGCTTGGTTCTTCGCAGGATCGTGTTTGTAAATGATATGTGAGACTGCAAAGAACCCTTTTAAAGTTTAAAGAACCTGTACATAAGGCCTGCTCTACATCCATTAAAGATTTTTTTTCCTAGCACAGTACGTCCAAGCCAATAACCAAACAGAAACCTTGTAGGAAACAAACAGATTATCTTAACAGGAGAGGAAACCATCAGCATAAGTAAGAGCCGTGCTAAACTTGAAAGACTTTTTAAAAAGTAGCAAAGTGTTGCTGAGTGAGTGCTAGAGAACCGCAGAGAGAGCCAAAGGCTTTGAGCGTTAATCCCATGAGCTCTACACACCGAGCAAATCCTCAGAGCGCCGCTCAGGCTTCCCCTCGGAGTCCACAGGATCATCTCAACATTGATTTCGAAATGACGTGGAATTCACGGCCAGTTTTCTTCCCTGGCTTACTGGCCAGTACGTGCCACTGAGATTTTCTCTGGCCGTAAATACTGGCCCAAAAACATGAATAATCAAGGTAGTGTTCTATTGCTTATGTAACATACATAAACTTTGTCTTTTTTAAGCCACAAAAATAGCCAAAACTACATTAACTAAACTGAATGGAAATATGAAGACTATTGTGTTTCTGTGTGTTGACACAAATATCGTTGTTTGATTGGAAGGAGATAATGCTTTGTCTAATCTCTTTAATTTTGTTAAGGATAATCGATTATTACACTTTTTAGGTGATAAGAAGTCTAGAGGTAACTCCATAGGGGCACTTATTAAACTATTCACTGTGGCGAAAAGAGCATGAATGTTGTTAAATGTTTCCTGTTAATGATATTAGAGAAATTAGATCGTCTAGCCCAGTTTAACTCAGACTTATTTCCTCCGGGATAAAGAAAGTTTTCTGATTCTGATTCTTGTAAGACTCAATACAGAGACTCTCTCTGCAAATGTCTAGCAATCTTAAGCTCAGTTTTCTCCATTTACACCCAGCCTTTTTGCATTCTTACTTCTGATTAGCTACTGCTGTGGAATTTCATCATGCTCCTTTTGGTTTTCCAGAAGCACAACAGAAACCCTGCGTCAAACGAAAAATACAATTCTCCTCCCCTGAACTCTTAAAGGAACTCTTAAGGAATTTTTGGAGTGAGGCCACAGAATAATCACTTTTGCTTCCATAGAACTTTTGAATGGTTGGTTCTTTGAAGGATCGTGCTTGTAAATGATATGTGAGAGTGCAAAGAACCCTTTTAAAGTTTAAAGAACCTGCACATCAGGCCTGCTCTACATCCATTAAAGATTTTTTTCCTAGTATAGTACATCCAAGCCAAAAACCATAAAGAAACCTTGTAGGAAACAAACAGGTTATCCTAACTGGAGAGGAAACCATCAGTATAAGTAAGAGTCTTTCTAAACTTCAAAGATTACCAGAAATCAGTTTAGCCTTCACTGGCGCAATAGCATCAAAGACCCCTGAGAACATGTGAATTAAAATGATTAAGACAGTCGTCTACAGACTCTGCCGGTATACTGGGCAACAGACAAGGCTTCTAACAGCCTAGAACTCTGATAATTTTATGAATGTAGCTTGCTTTGACAGTTTTAGATATAGTTTGAGTGATTAGAGCACCGAGCCTGCTGGAGAAAACACAGAAATGAAATACTTAACATTGGCAATAGGAACATTAAGACCCTCACTAATAACCCAATCCAGGATACGAGTTGGTCCAATTAGAAAAGGTACCAGACCAGATAGGTCAAACAAAAGAGAAGGTTCCTTCTATTAATGTTGTTAACGTAAACACTGAAGCCACCAGTTATAAGAGTTAAGGCCTGTAGAAATGATTATTCTTTGAATCTCAATCTCTGCTGACAATTTTGGTGCAGTATTTTAAAGGTCTAGGTAAAATTCTTGGAAAGCTTTTCATCACAGTACAGAGATTCCAAGGAACTGAACTCACCAACTGATACCTGCTGGCACTAAAATAAAGCAGCTAACCTTGAACGTTCCCTGTGATCTCAAGAAACATTTTTCATTAAGACTGGCTATTCAGACTGGAATGTATTGGCACAGGCATGTCTTAAGATACTGAAACGAGTCAGTTGCAGTGCCCACTATGAACAAAACCTCACTAAATCGGGTGGGCATCCAAAGAATGTGGAAGTGATACTGGGCTTTGTGAAGTTTGTGACCTTTCTAATCACATGATATTGGCACAGGCATGTACTGGCCGCTGGATTTTGATTGAATTTTGAAACTCTACGCGTGCTGCGCTGCAGCTGTGGCCATAATAAGGGTTTAGAAATGACTTTCTAAGAGTGACAGACCGTTTGCAACAACAACAAGTCCCATGTGGTAGAGTTTAAACAGAAGAGCGCATATCCAAACCAGTGAATTAATACAGATGAGTCACTGCAGACAGACACGCAGGCCACCAGCGAGGACGGGGGACCCACAACATTCACAACTACACTACACTTTAATCAGAGTCGACTCTGTGGGGACTTGCTGTGAGTCACCGCATGATAAATTCAGGATCAAAACACAATAATTACAGAGTATAACCGCGCAGGCAGCCCACACGGTCACACGGGGGGTTCAACAAGAAGGAAATGTTTTGCAACCTTCCACGGCTCACGGTCTCTGCTTTTTCACAACTGCTGATTTGTTTTGCCATGGGTGGATAGGGACCACTCCGGGAGAGATGCTATCTTTAAGTTATTTCAATATCTGCTGGGTCTGTGGGATGGCAAACGCGGGAGGGTGATAATTTGCCGTATTTACACCCCCTGGCTTTTGTACACGGAAACAAATACGCGAAATTATGGCAATATGGGAATGGATTGATCCCTGTGGGCTCCGCCTCACAGGAAGAAGCACCTAGAGACGCTAGGATCAGTTAAGAAATAGTCACAGAGGACAGGCTCACACCTTCCAATCTCCCTGTCCTTTTAACACTGTTTAAAGAAACAGATGGGTGAAAAACCAAACCTAATTTACACAACCGCCCCCTCTGTCTTCAGTAAAGGTGTGAACCTTCACAGACCTCACGATTCGATTCGGTTACGATTATCATGTCAACGCTTCCATTCGCTACGATATCTCGATGCCATCAATTTTATACATTACTTCACATTTTTATGTTTATAAATACAAGCAGTGTGATGTAAGCTCCTGTTTTTATTCAACAAAAATGAAAAATGTGAACAAAAATTGTGACCATCACACTAAATTGTAAACAGAAATAAAGAATATAGACATAGCTCATCAAAATGTAAACAGAAATTGTGCCCATAGCATT
>JBBPCY010000028.1:6565348-6578270 GCA_037974405.1 Brachyalestes nurse | reverse complement strand
TTGGATGTTGAAGCTCTACTTGGAACCATGTTAAGATCCAACCATGCAAAATATGAATTGTTGCCATTTTTCAAGTGATCTTGAACTGTTGATATATATATATATATATATACACACATATATATATGCGCAGAAACATTTTAATTTGCTTCATAAGCCAGTCTTTATCCAATTTCCATGACTGCAATAATGCCAATTTTTATTCTACAAGGGATTTGCTTCATGATGTTGGTGTCATACCCAAGTCCACGATGTCAACATTCAAACATAAAGGCAACCAGTAGTTGCTATAAAACGTATTTCATTGTTTTATTAGTCAGATACTGACACTCCACTCTAGTGGATTGTTGTATAAACCTTACAAACTGACAAGCATCCAAAACCGCTGTCATCATTTTACCTTTCCCTTTATACCTCAGACACTGTCAAAAACATCAGAGATACAAGAGAGGAAGAGAATGAGCAATTTGAATTCACAGCCCACCTCTGCCATCTGGCAGAATTTCAGACGAGTTTATCTCCGCCCACCACTCCCAAATTTCCCTCAGAACACTGCAAACTTCAGAGAAACACACACTCTCTCCTTCAGCTCTACCCATGGGGCCGGGTGGATAACCGAAAGGACAAAACAGGCAGAGCGGAGAGCAGACGTGATGTTTTATCAAATCATTAATAAAGAGAGACGCCCTGATACGCTTGTGAAGATTGAATAAGTAATTACACTTTCATAACTTCATAATGGCTTAGGGGGAATAAGCCTCAACCAAAAGATAATTAGGACACACAATGACTTCTGGGAGGGAGGGGCAGGCTCGATCAAGAGGGAGAAAGGGAATGAGAGTGTCAGATAGGAGATAAAGAGAGGAGGATGCGTATATTAGATTAAAATGAGTTTTCACAGTGATGTGAAATTCAACACCCTTTATTTGACACATCCACCAGCTTTAAAAGGGTCCATTCCTATTTTTCATCATAACTTACTGTTTCCAGGGGTCCAGGTTTGATGGTTGGGGTTGTGTGGGTGGGTTTATGATCCACAAAAAGTCCCAATTCGTTGAAATCCATTTCCTAACTTCCACTTGTAAGCGAATTAGTAGGGTACATGTAATTGGCATCAGTATTGGAATGTGTTTTTGTGACATCACAAGCACAAATACAAATTTTTTGGCAGTTTCTGAAGCTGAAATTCTATCGTTAGGCTGATGATCGAATCATCCATTGTAACACTTGACGTCAAAAAGTCAATGAGGTGAACTTTTATTTTTCTGTAATAAGGGCCCTTTATTACAGAATTTATATTAGAAGAATTTCACTGTGTGTTGTACTTGTATGACTGTGTACTTGAAGAATAAAGAATAACCTTCTTCTAATGCAAGCAAAACACATCACACGAGCCATTCTCCTGGTGGCTCTAGAAAACTGCTCATACCTTTAAAAGCTGCATGAGTGGATCAAACTGCCAGACATTCGTTTTGAGTGGTACTTTAAATTTAAGAGCCATTCACGGAGTGGTCATGCACCTGCCTGAGTGCCATTCTCACATATTCCACAGTAAATAGCTCAATTTCTTTCTTAGACCGTGCAGCCCACTGTTCTTGCTCGAGCAACTGGCTGACTTTTAGTGTCTCCAAAATGCTAACGTGATGCCATTCGCATGCTAAAACACATAAGATGCTTTCTTTGGCATTCATCAGCTGCTTCATGCTGAGTGGGAAAATTAGCTTTACAGTAATGAGACTTGAAAGGGAAAATAAACAAAAATGAACGCGCAAATATTTATTCCTCATCCTCTCTGGATGAGTTTGTTCTATGATTATATACATATCTTACACAACATTTACAAAAAATGAGCAAAAGATAAGGCTGGAGACTTCGGGCCATGGCCTGTTTTTACAGTACGATTCCATACCAACAGCAGAAGTCTTGGTTAGTGTTAGGGGCAGTATGACTAAACCGGTAACTCCCCGAGCAGCTCATCAAGATCATCTGCAAGACAAACACACACACATTAATAATGCAATATATTAGGAGTGTCCATATAGTCAACGGTTCAAGCTTGGAATCACAAATCATATTAATTTCACATACAATAATCATCCAGTTTTCTGGAAAAGCAGTAAGCCTAGTCTTAAATAAAACAGGAATTTGAAGCTTTTCCCTTAAAATGAAAATTCCTTGACCTGTCCTTGACTAGGTCTAGGTTTTTGGGAAACCAGCCCAAGAACTAATAAAATGTGGATTTAAATATTACATACTACTCACACAATCATTTCATATGTTTTATTTAGTAGTTCACCCTACCTGCACCCCACAGGGCCTCCTCTGTCTCTGCAGGCTGGATCACATTGACAGGAGCTGCAGGGTTAGCTAATTTAGTACTCTGCTCTTCCTCCTCATCATTTAAATGCAACTCCATCTGAGACACTGGGCCTGCTACAGGTCTGGAGGACGCACACGGGTGCAATTCAACATCCTACACATATTTTTAAAACAAAAAAAAAGAATGGTGAACAAGTGGTGTTTTCAGTACTGGAGTATATGAGGCTTTGCATAATGGCAAAAATATAATACTTGTTAGTGTTCAAGATGTGGATGAACCAATTAATAACTTTGAACAGACAATGCACCAGTAAAACAGTAGTACTAGGTCACAATTTTCGCTTAAAAAGCTGCAGCTAACTGGTGAAAATGAATATAATATGCAAGATAATGAGCGAACACCCAATTAGCTATTTGTTACTTCAGTG
Source organism: Brachyalestes nurse (assembly GCA_037974405.1). Classification (NCBI taxonomy): domain Eukaryota; kingdom Metazoa; phylum Chordata; class Actinopteri; order Characiformes; family Alestidae; genus Brachyalestes; species Brachyalestes nurse. The sequence goes on along the minus strand of JBBPCY010000028.1, from coordinate 6,575,523 downwards.
TGTGTGTTTTAAAGTAGCCATAATGCATCTGATCTAAAAATTACTGATCTAAATAAAGTCAGAATTCTTTATGGTATCTGTAGTTTTTTAAGACTCCATTACTGGTAAGCTCATACAATACTAAGCAAAACATATTGTGAGGTTTATCATAAACTGCCATAGTGAGCATACCTACATTAGACTATTTGGACTCAGTGAACGAAAGGTAAAGCGCTTCCGTTTTAAAATGAAACGGAATCACTTCTACTGTTGTTGCAGTTTATTAAAGAGGTACAAAAACAAAAACATGCACTCCCTAAAATGGATTTGATTGCACCTGACAATTATTGATCAGAATTCTTCATGCATTTCACCACGAAGACCAAATACGAATACGCACCAGCGCAGGCTGCAAAAGCTGGGAAGAGGCATTGAATGCTCCCTCCGACGAGTAAATTTTGAGCAAGTTGTTTGGTGTAACATTCAGGTAGTGATTCCGGTGAGAAGGTGAGAACACTCCCACCTGCATCAAGAGAGCAAAAAGAGAAAAGCATCAGAGTGGGGCTGAAGGTGCCTAAACAGATCTCCCTCCGTTTATAGACCAACAGAATTTGAAGCATCACTCAAACTTACAACCACATTCATTTTTTTTGTGCCTATTCATCAATACAGTAATCCCCCAGTTTTACGCGGATCAGGAGTTTTTTGTGGATTTTGTGGAAACTGCAAAAATCCTCTGCCTTTTTTTGCTTATTTGTGGCAATAAATATATTTTTTCTGGATGTTTTCACACAAGGGGACCCCTTCACCTCGCCGCGGTGTCCCAATACTTTTGTCTCGCGACTTTCTGAGTTGCATATCTCGGCAGGGAAAGCACTCAGAACTCCACAGTTGGGTAGATCTGCAGGATACCTTTCCAACAAGCCCTCATTTGTATTTTTAGCCCGAGTAGATCAGGTTTTATTCTCCGAAAACCGGGTGTCCCAATACTTTTCAAGTTTCATATCTCAGCAGGACATTTCCATTAAAATACGGGTTTACCTTGAAAAGAGGCGAATACATTTTCTTTAAGGGTAATGCCTTAAACTAATTTTAAAATGAAATTAAAGTGTTCTGGGAGCATGTTTGGGGGCATATTTAGGGTTTCCACTATAAAAATAGGCATTTTTAGGCATTTTGTTTTTACCAAAACACAACAATGTGGTTTTTCTCCTATACACAGGTGCTCTTGGAACGTAACCCTCATGAAAAGCAAGGGATTACTGTATTCTACTCTCGTATGCATCGTATAGTCTAATGCTGAAGAGTGAAAATGTTAGTGGAACCTGAACTGAGGCCAAATACATTGCAATTTGAAGAAACACTAAAGAAATGTAATATATCTGATTAGGCACTTCCACCATTCCTGACACTGATACTGCCTAAAGCAGATGTTCCCAGTCCCCAGTTCCCAGTTCTTTTAAGGGAAAAAGTAATAGGTGTTGATAAGCATCATTTATTCCATTTTATTCCACATTTTGGAGAGATGTGCTGATGTGTTTCTGTCCCACCTACCGAAAATAAAATTCTAGTCAACATGCTGGCAGTAGTGAGTGCATTTTGAACAGTGGCTACATTACTTGTTTGAGAAGTAGCACAACACCAGGCTTCAACTCTCCCTGTCTGTCCTCCAGCAAACGGCGGTGAACAGTGCCCTGCATCTCTCCTAGAGCACAAAGCATAGCATTATATTATACATACACACACAGGCAGACAACAAAAGAGCAGGAGAGGTGGTGTCCAGTCACTGGTCAGACAGACATGAGGTAAAAGCAGTAGGGGTGGCATGATTTAACTTTTTCCATGTTACAGAACTTAGTTCTGATACAAATATTGTTCCCGCAATCGCCAATGCAGTCTTTGTCCCATCTCTTCAACAACTAAGCTGTTAATGATACATCTGTCTGGAAGCACTTTGGGTCCTTACTTCGCCCAAGTAATAAAATTTCAGTTTCTACACCCATATAGCGTATAAAAGGAGTGATCGCCCAGACTGTGGAAGAGCTTTTTCCTCACAAGCCATCAGACTCAACACAGTGCCTGCCCCACTCCCCCACACACACACACACACCTGAACTGTGAACTGACTCAACTTTCCAACTTGCACTTTACACATCGCTATGATGCACATGGAGCTACATGCAAACATCCATGTTACATTTGTTCTTGGATACTGACTCAGATAAATATCCCATCAATATATGAAAATACAGAAACACTAAACAACTGCTGGTCTTTTGCACATATAGGCTTTGTTTCTCGGACAGGGATTAAGCCTAGTCCAGGATTATGTAGTGCTGCGAATAGAGGTTTTCCATTGAAAAGGAAATGGTAGTCCAAGACTAGGCTTAATCCCTGTCTGGGAAACCCACCCCATAAAGTACAAAATTACATTCCAGTACTGTTGCTTACATTGCAAAACATTTGCACGATTTTTGGATGTTAAACAAAAAAAAAAGAAATGCCTTTATACCAAACGTATTCATTTTTTACATCTAGTTTAGAGCTTATAGTTTATTTATATATGTGTATTCAATGTATACGTGTATAAAGCTGAAATGACAACGTTAACTTTGCCGTTGACTTTTGTCATTTAAATTCTGCATACATGGCAGAATCACCAATGGCTCTTTGTTAGACATATTTTAAGTATGTTAACTGCATAGGGAATGAGCAGCCATTTGAGACACAGCTTGCTGCTTCTCTGTGCAACTCATGTCCTCATCTGTGCCTTTTTATAGCATGTCGATCAAAATTTTGTAAACGATTTATATGATCATTTAGGCTGTTCCAGCATCCAATGTGTGATTTTGGCCCATAACAGACTGATATTGATATCGAGAGTCCAACTGGCACATCCCTAATTAAAACAGACAGCTTACCACTGAACAGTGTGTATCCTGTATATGTGGGTGTTTATGTATGTGCATAAAAGCAAAGAAAACAATGACTCAAACCTCAAATACTGCTCAACCTGTCAAAACACTCATTTTGCAGCTGACAAAAAGAAACCTTGGAAATATTCTAGTTTTTTTTTTCTTCTTTAATTCAGAATGCTGACAGTCTGTATATATATATGTGTGTGTACGTATGCAGCTGTCTGAGTGGATTCACACAGCAAATAAAGTATTGTGTATATATCTGGTCTCATTTTCCACCCGCAGTCACAATTAAAGCAGTAGTTTGTCTGGAAATGAACACAGTTTTCCACTTATTCCATATGTAGATCTAGTAACAAACACTAGAACATCCCTAAAACCTCTCTCAGCCCACATCTATGTTGTTATTAAGGTGGTTCAGACTTCTTGATGTAGTTTAGGACACAGTTTGACTGCAAGCTGTAATAATAATCCAAATTTTATTCTGTACTCGAAAGCTGCAGGCAGCCTTTTTAGAAAATAGCATCTATTTTCAAAAGCCACATCAGGAGTGCTGATCTCGAATCAGTTTCTGTGGCAACAACGAAATACAGTAATCTCTCTAGCCCTGGTGTTGTTCTGTCTGTTGTGATGTTTTGTTCATTTTCGCAGTAAGTCCTAACCACACAGACTGACCACAGTAAAGACCTGGAATCTGAGTGGGTTGAGAGAAATGTTTCTGTATTTACAGAAAAGATTCAAGTGACTGTTAGCAAAATTATTCTCACAGCTGCAATTCTAAAGTAAAGAAACAACATTTGGACTCCAGTTATGTCTGGTCTGATATTAAGGGAAGGTGGAATTTGTGTAAATGTTTCTTTTTCCCCCCCTAAACTATTCCTTTAAAACATTTTTGTGATCAATGGCAATGTAGTTAAAAATATGGACGAGTTTCTAGCCTAGACAGAAAATGTACACTAGCACGGTAGCCTTTTTAAAATCTATTTTTAATAAATTCAACATTTTCTCCAAAGCATAATCCAGTCAGTGGTTATAAATGACTCACTGATAGCTATTTACATTTAAAAAAATAATAACTAAAAATAATATGCGTTTAGCAACTTAACAACTTTAGATTTAGTTGTTAAAAAATAACTAAGCCTTAAAATAAACTTCATGAAAGCACTTCACTGAAGATCAGCAACTCAAAGTAGGCCATCATGCTCAAACACCACTAATCCAACAGGAAAAAACAAAGTGAACAGGATGGCTGTTTCTGAAATGAATTCCTACTCCCAGTCACACCAACAGTCCTACACTAACGACAGCTGTTTGGGAGACTGAGGCCGGCTTCTTATTCTTTAATCAAACAATTTAACCTTTATTTTCACTAAGGATATCCCTCATTTACAATGCAGTCAAGCAGCACACAAGAGGACTGAAAATATTAAAATGGAATATAATCAGCTTGAAACAGAACAGACAAAATAAAAATATCTAAAACAAGGTGAAAAATAAAATGTAAAGTATGAAGTATAAACAAATTAGAATTTAAAATAATAAACAAATCTGACCACCAAACACAATAGCAATAAAATAGCAATAATTTTAGATAAAACTAGACCACACTGTGGAGATGGTTGTAAAGTAAATTCCAGTACCATTCGAGACGCTATTTTGTTTCAAGTCATCCTCATGTTTACAACAGAATTAATCAATTAACGCTTCGACACAGCTGCTTTTGCATTCAGTCTGTACAGAAGACCCTAAGGAAATCACCACAAGCTGCCACAGAACCGACTCTTCAGATACAAAGCTCTTACAAACAAAGCTCTTACAGACAAACTCCCCAGCAGTTTTGTCACAACCAGCTAGCTTCTAGGCACTCAAAGCGAAGTGTCAATTTCCTTTTACTTACATTCCAAGAAATTCAGCTGGGACACGTTCGCCTCCTATTTTCACTTGAAATTGTTATTTGCTGGACATTTACCCCATCAAATGTCTTCAAATATCCTGAATTTGGTCTTCTGTGTGTTGTTTCCTTTGTTTGAGCCTAAAAATCCACCAAGGGACTCAAACGCACACAAGGCGCTGCGAGGTGAGGCTGACCTGAGAGCAGTCTCAGTTCAGGCCAAGGGGGAGGTTTTTATAAAAGTATTTTTTTAGGAGGTGTAAGGCCCACGGGCCATGCCCCTAGCGGCAAAAGACAGGAAGGGTAACTCTGGGGTGTGTCGCAATTCTGCCTTTTCACTTTTTTGTGGATCTGAGTATCGCGATTTTGGTTTAATATCGAATATCTTTACAGCCCTAGTAAAAACTGAACCTGATCGATCCAGCCAAAAGAACGTATCTGATATTTCCCATTATCTAACAAGATTAGGAATGTGACAAAGGGCAGTATATGAGCAAAGGTCGCTTTATAAATCACTTTATTCTTAAGAATAGAAATATGAGGTTTTAAAAGAAAAGACAACTAAAAAGAAAAACAAATTATGACTAGGCTACATATTTAATTCTTGGTCCATGACTTCAGTAACTTGTGATACCAGTCAAAGTGCTGACTATACAGATATTGTATTGTTATTGTGTTATTTCTCTAGAGAATATGAAAAGTTTAATTTTTTTTATATATATAATAAAACATAACTTTTCCCACAATTTATTTACCCCCCACAATAGGTCACATTCACCAAATAAACAGTAACTGGGGTGTAATACAAAATGTTACGATATGTATCGTCGAGTTTTGCTGATACATTTACGATATGACGGCAGTTTAACCCTTTAAGCGCCAGGGTTTTTTTAACCTGGATTTTGACATCAATATTTCAAAAGCTTGTACTTAAAACGGGTTAAAGATAGAGACTTACTGTAAATTAGAAAAATGTTGGGCATGACCCAAAGTTCAATAAATGTATATTGTACTTTCAATAAATGTAATTTGCATATTATGACATCATTATAACGTTTATACACCAACAGGCTCATAAAAGCATTTGATCCAGTCCTGATACACTTACTGGTTTCTCAAATAAACCCAGCCACCATTATCATCACTATTGCCAGCCCTGTTCAGATCCAGATCACCCCTGATGACTCTCCTATGTCTCCCAGCTCAGAAAATAACATTCAGTTGTTGTTTTGAATACAGAAGGGTATTTATTAAACCTTGAAATGTGTATTGTATGTACAACAAAGAAAGTTATTGAAATTTGTTCATGTTTTTTAAATGAATGTTATTTGAATTTCAGTTTCATTTTTAAATTTTGTTCAAAATATCGCGATACATACTTCTTTTTCTTAGAAAATCAATTAAATATGACATCTGACCAGGTTGCTCAAACTTTTGCCCAGTACTGCAACATTCAGCTGTCCGTTGCTTAGTAACAAGATACTCGGAATACATTTTAGTATATATCCAGCTATTAGTCATCTACAGTGTTCACTAGAAATAACGAGCACATTTCAAGAGATTGCAGTGGCCTCAAAATCTCTCTGGAATGCTGTTTCACAATTCAGACAAGAAAAAAATGGTCAACATAGTCAACTTCGGCCTAAAATGCAAACAGAGATGCAAATGTGAGCCACTTCAGGTAGAAATGGAAGCAATCTGATCCTATATTGGTATCAGGATTCACGTCATTCACTCATCATATATCGGATGGACAAGGACGATCCGTATTGCAGTTCGAAGTTTGCGCTGGACCATGAGCCTATTAGAACGTAACAACGTAACATGAGACCTGACCATTCCATTTTCCATCTAATCATGAACCCGTGGCAACTTCAGTATATAACTGAATGAGCAAATAACCTTACCAGTTGGTTTAACCAACGTGTTGTTTGGAGATTTACAAAGTTTACTTAAAGTGTATAAAGCCGGTGTACCAATGGTTGTAAACATGGTTGCATTGTGCAATACTACCCATTTTAATCCAGTGCCTGCAGAGGTTTCACATGAAAGAGTACCAGCAGAGCCAACAGAGAAGACAACCCAACCAAGCTTTCAACTTCCAGCAGACAACCAACGCCTAAAGGGTTCAGTGATGCTGTTTTGTTGCTTCACAGCAGTTGCTGCTGCACAAAGGTTCTGCTCCACTCGTTCTTCTTCAGATTAAGGAAGCGGCCGCATGTGTTGTTTTTTTCCTGACTTGAAAGCTGTTTTAATCCTTACAAAGTTGCTGCTGCAGGTTGTCCTAATACTCGACTTGTTTAGATGATGCAGCCAAGCTTATTAATGTGTATAACATACTAGATATTCAAGATGTTTTTCAGTTTTGCATTTCAAATATCCAATTTGAATGAAAACGTTACATATTTTTTTGCTCTTCTACTAAGAAGTGCTGTGTGGTTTATTTATTACATGATGCAATCTTAGAAACCATGCCAACAATGATGATAGCATTAACGTAAAAAGAGCTCTTTATCGGAATCTGTGTCGGTATCGGCAGACTCGGATTTGGAAAAAATGTGGATCCGCCCATCCCTGGTTTCAAGCTCGATTTGTTACAGGATTAGACTAGATTTATTACTTTTTTTCAGAATATTCTGCTGAGATCAACCCAGTATGGATAGCTGGTATCAGATCTGCTACAGTTCTACAGTCCATCGGTCAATACAAAAAGCACAAAGCAAAACTGTTACACATGTACGTGTGCGAGATGCATACGTCTCACCTGTGGGGTCCCTGAACACTGCTTTGGCATCAGCATGTGTGTGTAAGATACTCTTCAAAACCACAGCCATGTTAGGAACCTTATTCTTCGTCAGTTGCCGCAGCGCAGCCTGGGAGAAGAGAGTGTGTTAACGAAGCCCAGAGCAGACATCAAACAAAGTAGAAAGAACATGAGCAGAACAGGAAACTTCTAATGAAACTAGGCCCCCCGCAACCTCCAGGCCTCTGGAAGGCTAATGAACTATCTCAGCATTCATCACCCTGATGAATAATTAACATGCGTCTGCCATTAGCGGCAGTTCGTTATGGCACGTCGAAAAAACACATTAAAATTATAATGGCTGCGTTAGTACGACTGATGACGTTTGTGATAATCACTTTTAACGAAAGAATAGCTCATCAGTCCTGATTACAGTCCAAGACTGTCTCAGCAAGCATGAATTAAACAATAGCAACATTGATTTCCAGATTCAAATAGGACTGAATTGCACAATAACCAAAATATGAGGAGGAAAAAAAAAAAAGCATTGCACACAACGTAAATGCAGTTTTTACCATTCCGGAAAGTAACCTATGGTTCAAATGTTCCCCTTACTTTCCGCAGCACCATGACGATGCTGTACGAATGCAAGAAACAGGAAGAGTTTCTCTCATCCAGTCCCATCTCAGCCTTCATCACTGCCCACGGACCCCCACTGAACTCCTCTTCCTCGCTCCCTTGGGAATTTGGGACCTGCTTACAAACACATACACACTCAGTCATGAAAGCTAATGTGCCCCTAATAATACTAATCATTATACAGTTTTGTAATAACTGTAGTACAAATACACACCACAGTGTAACACAGGAGCAGATCTGTCGCTGCCAGACTGTAAATTGAGTTGCTGAGCAAAGACATCTGTGGTGACTGTACTTTGCTTCTTTAGGTTTATACTAAAGCTATAAGGCTAATGCAGTTAACAAGGTGGGCTGCTCAATTAATCAAACGGAATTTTCAATCATGATTTTGGCTTCCAACAATTATGAAAGCAAGATAATTGAAATAATCGCTACAGAGCGGATCCGTCAGATTACAGAAATCGGCATAAAGCATCCAGTGATGTGATCATAAATCACATCAGTACATCGAGGTCAGATAGAAAGAAAAATCTAATAATATTTTCCCCGGTTTATTTTGTATCCATATATCCATAGCTTTTTGATCACTAAACGGGCAGCTGATAGCTTAGTGGTTAGGAAGTCGTGGGTTTGATTCCCAAGACTGCTAAGCAAGAAACCATCCCCACACACTGCTCCCAGCGCTGTGTTCCTGGCTGCCCACTGCTTCACTTGGTGAATGGGTTAAATACAGAGGAAGAATTTCACACTGTTTACACTGTGTGCTGTGGTGTATTCACATATTTATTTTTGATCAAATGTATTTTTATTATTATCTTTTATCATTGTCTTCCACTCATGTTTATTTTCCAAGAAAATCTACTGTTCTTTAAGCTCAATAAATGCATGATGTTTCCAAAGTCATTCCAAACAAGGGATCTTGTTAAATAATCGCGATCTCAATATTGAACAATATAATTGTGGCTATGATTTTTTGCCGTAATGGAGCAGTCCTATTAGGAAACGTATACCCCACAGATCAGCACTTTTGGTAATTTGATGGTTTTGTTATTGTTGTTTTTAAATGACTTTCACTATGTAAAGCACTTTGTTGTTTTAAATGTGCTATGTAAATAAAATAACTTACCAAATCAGCACTGTGTAATCTGTATGCTTAGCCACCACATATTTGCCTTAAACCTTAAGTAGGAGTTAAGAACCCACCCACTGGAGGTGCACAAGCCAGTGTATTTCTTAGTGCCGGTCCAAAGCCCGGGTAAACTGGGAGGGTTACGTCAGGAAGGGTATCCAGTGTAAGTTCAATTTCAACTAGACTTGCTTATGTAGTTTCTGACACATCTGTATGAGAGAAAGACAGATAGAGGGTGTTTTTTTTTATGTGGGTACGTTTTATATTACCTCATTTCGGCGAGCCACAGCTCCGTGTGCGGGGGTCTGCGGGACTGTCACAACAATGTCATCTAGATTTCGCCCATTGGTCTGTGATATGAGGAAAGAGAGAGAGAGAGACATAAAAACAAATAACAGGTATTTTTTTTACAAGCAAGCTTATTTATCTGAGATGAAAATCCAACCCCTCCCTCCTAAGATACTAAACTGGCTGTTTGCACACAAACAATGGAGGAATGTGCGAGTTCTTTTCCCAAGTAAAATAAAGAGAATTACCAGGCGAATTACCAGGTAAACTTCAAATTAAGAGTTGCTAGAAGACTAAGATTCTACCAGACTGTGTTACATCGGCGTGTGACACGAACATGTCGTTTATAAGCAACAACTAAAGGTCTATTTAAGCTGGACTTATTTTGACTGAGGAGATTTATATTGAAAACATCATCTATTGCTCTGATGACAGCTTTGCACACTCTTGGCATTTTTTTCCAATAATCAGATTCATAAGGAATCGACCTGGAATGGTATTTAAATACAGCTGTTCTTTGTTAAGAGTTCATTAGTGGAATTTCTTGCCTTCTTAATGTGTTTGGGATCATCAGTTGTGATGGTGGGG
>JBBPCY010000028.1:6528890-6556877 GCA_037974405.1 Brachyalestes nurse | reverse complement strand
TTTTCTATTCCAGCATGACTGTGTCCCAGAGCACAAAGCAGCTCCATAAAGACATGCTGGAGGAGTTCAGTGTGGAACAACTTGACTGGTCCACACAGAGTCCTGACCTCAACCCCATCCAACACCTTTGGGATGAACTGGAACGGAGATGGCGAGCCGGGCCTTCTCGTCCAACATCAGTGTCTGACCTCATAAATGCTCTACAGATTGAATGGGCACGAATTCCCACAGAAACTCCAAAATATTGTGGAAAGTCTTCCAAGAAGAGTGGAAGCTGTTATAGTTGCAAAAAGGTTTCCATCGCCATGATAAAATCTATGTATTTGAATACAATGTCGTTACAGTCCCTGTTGTTGCAATGGTCAGGCGTCCCAATATTTTTGCCTAAATAGCTTATTCAGGGCGATTGCATACTCTGTTTGTTGCACCTGCTTTTGGCCAGCAGGTGTCGCCACTGTGTGGTGTTTTGAACGCCTGGTGCCCCACCCTATCTCTCATTAATCTGCTTGGATACGATGCCTATAAAAACACTTTTCTTCAGTTTCAATAAATACAAATGATGTGGTAGCTGATAGTCATGGTTAACATGATTTAAATGCTAAAATGAAGGGCACAAAATAAACTTTTCATTTTATTATCTACAAATACATTTGCGATATGCATATTTGTTTTTGTACGTGTAAAGCTTTTTTTTTTTGTAAAAATGTTTTTACATTTTTTGTACATGTAAAGTAGTGATTATGGTGTATAAAGCAGAGATGAAGCCAGAGGGAACCTGGAACTGAGGGTTGTTGAACTAGAGCAAGACCTTTATAGGGCCTCATAAAGCCCTTGGGCCAGACCTAACCTGATCTAAAGACCTGTTTCTCTCACTACACCTCGCATTAGTGACAAACGAGGTGTTCTGAAGCTCTTTAACTAACAGTCAGAGCTGACGACTCACACACTGTCTAACTTCACAGCACACTTTTAGTTTTCCTTATTTCTTTATTAGAGTTTTTAAAGCGAAATCATTACAGCTTATGTGCACATTTCAGTATATATTTTAATATACATATTTCAATATACACTTCAGTATACTACAGCAACACCAGAAAAAAGAGTAGGCCAAGTTGGAATAAAGGTAAAATATAATTGATATGTTATACTGATGTTCTATAGAGTTGAGCTGGTGGAGCAGCAGGAAGTTTGAAGTGCACTTCTGGGTATCACACTTTCATTTCATCTTTCCTGATGAATCTGAATACCCATAATGTTAAGGGTCGTAGGGGGGTGGTTTCTTGTGGGGTCTTGCTCCATTAGAGTCCCCCTTTATGGCTGTTTTCCTCTAATTTTTCAGGCAATAAAAGTCAACTTGTGTTACAGTGTGTCTGTTTCAAATATGAACCCACTCCCAAGTTTCATACTGAGGTTTGGTGCCTCATATGAAGAGTTGAAGGAATGTGGAGCCCTGGGGGATTAAGACGCTGGCGGTGTTGGGCTCTGGGATCACAGCACCCTGTTTCACCTGGTAATGACAGCCAGATTAACTCGAGCAGGTGAGTCATCGCACTCGTGACCCAAGTGGGACAGGGCAGGATCCCGAAACTCCAACTGTGTTGCTGCCTGATGACATCACTCCAACTTGATCTATGAGCAGGACAGGAACAGCAGATTGGTCTCACTGGCTGTGTCACGCTTTACAGGACTGAAAATGATGCTGATTTAGGTCTCAATCTGGGAGCAGAGAAGAATAAAACAGACCATTTGAGAGAAATGGCAGTAATAACCTTCTATTGACCAGCCAAACATTCATTTTTAAGACATTTACATTAACGTTTTCTTGTACGGGACGATGCATGTTTTTATCTCTCCGTGGCCTGGGCCCTCCTTGGTGATGATGTTTTTTCCAGACACACTCCCAGGTCCCTCCCTCTAAACTGTCCAGAGCTGTAGAACAGGCCCAGTACGGATCCACCTCTCTCTCTGATTAAAGATCTCATCCTAAAACTCACCTCTTTTAGTTGGTTTCATAACCTCATGGGCTTTTTTTGTGTTGCACACAGCAAAAAACATTTTTATTAGGGTTTGTTCCTCTGCGTTATATGTTTATTCAGCACTTTCTTTTCTTTTTTGCTTTATTTACAAAAAACACAATGAAAACGTTATACTCTTATATAACATTTGAAATGTTCTATAGATGGTTATACAAAGCACAATACTAACAATAATAGACCAGTGGGGTCAGCAAAATGTACAAGATCTTAAACAAGAGTATAAATAAACAAAAATAAGATTGATTTTAAGCTTACACTAGACAGTTTAATACGTTTGCTTATTTTTTGCTCATTAACAGACATCCTAAACTGATTTAGGGTTTTTTTTGCAGTATAATTCTAATATTTTTATAACTTTGGTAGAGTCTTTTATCTTTTATTGCACCATGACATAAATAAAATGCATTATTGTTGTTGTTGATGTTGTTACATTGTAATAATTATAGTGGTTGTTTCTGTTGTTATTTCAATGGCAAAACACAGCCCAAATTGTTTTGCGATAATTTTCTTGTAGTTTATTTGTTTTCCTGGGCTCTAATAAAGGTTTCACCTGGAAACCACTGGTGATGAAAAGTGACGAAGTGTACAGTAATGAAAGTATACAGTGATGAGTGTACTGTGAAGAGTACTGTGATGACGGTGTACAGTGATTAGCACAGTGATTATAGTGTACAATGATTAGTACAGTGATGAGTGTAAAGTGATGAGTGTACATCTGTAACTGTGCAGTGATGAATGTACAGTGGTGAGTGTACAGTAATGAGAGTACAGTGATGATAGTATACAGTGATGAGTGTACTGTGATGAGTACAGTAATGACAGTGCACAGTGATAGTACAGTGATTAGTACCGTGATTATATTGTACAATGATTAGTACAGTAATGATGGTGTACAGTGAAAGTACAGTGATTAGTACCGCGATTATAGTGTACAATGATTAGAACAGTGTTGAGTGTACTGTGATGAGTGCAGTGATAATGGTGTACAGTGATAGTACAGTGATTAGTACCGTGATTACAGTGTACAATGATTAGTACAGTGATGAATGTACTGCGATGAGTACAGTAATGACTGTGTACAGTGATTAGGACTGTGATTATAGTGTACAATGATTAGAACAGTGATGAGTGTACCGTGATGGGTGCAGTGATGATGGTGTACAGTCATTTGTACAGTGATTATAGTGTACAGTGATTAGAACAGTGATGGATGCTCTGTGATGAGAGTGTACAGCATACAGTGAGTAGTATACATTGATGAGTGCTTTGTGATGGGTGTACTGTGAGGAGAGTGTACAGTGCAAAGTGATTAGTATACAATGATGAGTGTAGAGTGATTATAATGTACAATGATTAGTACAGTGATAAGTGTACTTAGTATACTGTGATGAGTAAAGTGGCCTCTTATAGTCACGCGTGAACACTTCACGGCACACAGTGTGAACAATGTGAAATTCATTCTCTGCACTTAACCCATTCACCAAGTGAAGCAGTGGATTGCCACCAACCAGGAGCACCCAGGGAGCAGTTGCTTAAGGGTACCTCAGTGATGACTTTAGCAGTGTTTCTGACTGCAGGGGCAACTCCTTAACCACTAGGCCACCCTGTCCCGAGGTGATATGTACAGTGATGAGAGTGTACATTGTAAAGTTATTAGTATACTGTGATGAGTGTACTGTGATGAATGTGTACCTCCTCCTTCTCTGACAGCAGACACAGTCTTTGGGGGCGGAGCTCCGAGACCACGCCCTCTCCACCCACCGGGAACCGATACGTCACGCGAGGCGGAAGTGGACGGCAAAAACATTCTGAGAGGGAACATGGCAGCGCAGGGAGAGGGCGATGCGGGTAAGTGGCGAGGGAAAATTAAAAAATTTAAGCGCTTTATTTTAGGCAGTTTTAGGCAGCACACAGCACGAGAACCGTGCCTTTATAGTAGAGCTGTAACGGACCAATGTAACGCAGGAATGTGGAGGAATTTGCCTCTTTGTCAGCTACTGCTAACTCCAGTTAGCCTCTCGGCTAACTTACTGGGCTAAAATTTTAATCAACAGCAGCATCAGCACGACTCACAGCTCACAGATGTTCAGGGCAGGGATACTTTGCCCTTAATATACCCTGGGCGGTGGGTTTTGTGCCTTGCTGAGAGCTTTAGTGTAGTTTTGAGGTGATGTTCAGTTATTTTTGAGGGAAGGGGATGACGTCATCTGTCTGACTTTGTTTGTGATCAGCTGTGAGGTCTGAGTGAAACTGAATCAGGATCAGAATCAGAAAAGTTTATTGATCCACGAGTAGATTGCTTACGACGCACAGAGCCAAGAAAGAAATGTAAAATATAAATCAATCCAATAGAAATCTTAAAAAAAAACTCAATATAAAAATACTTTTTGGTATAAAGTAAAATAAAGTCAAGTGGTCTTTTATAGTCACGTATAAACCATTTAACCCATTCACCAAATGCCACCAAAGAGTGTTGTGTGGGGACGGTACCTTGCTCAAGGGTACCAGAGGTGCCACAAGCATTCCTGGGATTCGAACCCCCGACCTTCTGATAGCAGAGGCAATTTCCTAACCGCTAGGCCACCAAGCTGCCACAATGCTGGGTATAAATACTAGGCCATGCAGCTGCCACAATGCTGGGTATAAATACTACAATGAGGCCGAGTGGTTAGGGCGTTCGCCCTGCGATCAGGAAGTCGTGGGTTCGATACCCAAGACTGGTAAGCACCTGTGAGGTACCCTGAGTAAGGTACCGTCCCCACACACTGCTCCCCGGGCGCTTTGTTCCCGGCTGCCTGCCCCTTCACTTGGTGAATGGATTAAATGCAGAGGACTTTCGTGCTGTTTACACTGTGCTGTGGTGTGTTCACGTATAACAGAATGGTCACTATCACTTCATATGTAACTTACAGTTAAGTGAATTTTAATGATACAGTTGGTAGTTAGGAGTATGTTATTACTCTTAGTAGAGGTCAGTAGTATATATGCTTTCCACACTTTATTATGTACCCATTCCTTCCACATTTTATGATCTCAATTTCCAAAAGCTGAATTCTATTAAATTCTATTAAATCTTTGTGATCAGAAAAAAACTACCTTGTTCGTTCATATAATCTAAAGCACAGCTTATCATTTAAAAGCAAAAAAAACTTCATATTTATGTTGCGTATTTTACATGTCTGTGACCTGATTAGATACTAAACCATTAGGTTTAATAACTCCTTTAGTCCACTTGTTGTTAATAAAAAACATGATCTGACATGCTACCACTGACAGTTCTCTCTAACTCTATACTATTTTTATTAATATTAGCTTCAAAATAATTACAAATTGACCTTATTTGTACCTTGTCGCTTCACATCATATTAAGCACAACTTATGATTTAAAGCGCTAAAATATAGTTTTTTAGCTTAAGAAATCACCTGAATGGCTTGTTGTTCCATGGTTGTTATTTTCAATATTAAGCTATTAATATTAGTGTTCCTACTAATATATTAATATTTACATATGTCAGGGGCACATTTTTGTCTTGCAAAATCTAAATCAATTAAGATCTTTTATGTGATAGTCTTACCTCAGCTGTAGACAGTGTTTCTGAAAGAGGCCAATTAAACTCTTCACAGTGTAGACATTAATGTTTTAGCTTTATGAAACCCTCAGAGTAAAGGGAGGATACATTTACTGATTTAAACATTGTAAATTGAGATAACTACTTAATCTCCAATCTTTTAATAGCAGTAGCACATAGCGTGTGTGTACTGATTTTACACACAAACACCCACACGCAGATACACACACACATATATATCTGGACAATACAGTAATGCCTTTACTACTTGACATTACTAGTACATATAGTCTGCATCAAAAATATAAAATTTCCCATTTTGTCAATGCATACCAATAACACACTAAAACTGTTGTACACATCTCAGTTAAAGCGTTGTTTGACAGCTTGGTGGAATCAGTGCTATTTCACGTCTTCAAATAAAACATCCGGTGAAACTGCAACTTTGATTAGTATTGTGCGTTGAATATCGCGGTGTGTGTTTTTATTAATAATCGGCACGTCCTGTCCAGTGTGTACACAAAAATAACAAGAATCTGCTTCTAGTCAGTGATGAGTCAAAACAGCTAACAGTGGAAATTGATGTGGTTTTGTTTTGTGTAATTTTCCTTTGGCTATAAAGAAACTGAAACTAAACCTCTGAATTGCTGTGTGGACCAGTGTTTCCATCCAGGCATTTTGGTGTTGTTTGTGTCAAGTGACTGTTAGTCTCATGTCAGTGCTGATACTGTTTTGATAAGAGCTGTTTTTGGAATAGGTTGTTCATCTGCTCATCCCCTACAGTTAAAAATGTATACAGAGCCATTTCTGTAAGCACTGCACATGATACTGGGGCGGACAACATGACAGAAATAGACTCATGATGCTTAAAGACACTTTCATGACATTTTGTTTTTCTGACATTTGAGAAGATGGAACCATTGAAGTGCACCATAGCTCCAGAAAGCTACAAACTCTTTGACTAGGTGCTGGGTGATATGGCAAAAATGAGCTGTTATGTTAAGTAAAAAACCTTTGAAATATTGCAGTATCGTTTTTGTATGTTACAGTTCTATTTTTTTGGTAAAATCTGCTTAATTCTAATGGGCAAAAGAAAAAATTGCGATGCACTAAATCCAATTTAACCGGGCCAGTTATGCTCCATTTGCAATGAAACATGCAGTCGGTCCATTTAAGTATGTAAAGTATTGTCAGATTACCCACCCGTACATGACAAGAGCAGTGCGTTATCTGACTCATCTCTCTGTCTGTCTGACTGCCTTCACACCCGCACTCACTTTGTTTTCTGTGTTCAAAGGCGCCGGCAATGATCAACTACTAGAATTAGGATCTTCGCTGCTGAAAGAGTGAGTGTCCACTCCTTTTTTCTTTCTTTTTATCTTCTTGTCTCATCGTTTATCTTCTTGTCTCATCCATGCCCTGACTCCTCTCTTCCTTGTAATCTGCAGCTTTATCTACGAGCGGGTTCATCGTCACAGCAGTGCGGTGGTAACCAGGAGCCAGTTAGGTGGGAATGAGCTGGTTGACCCCAGTCATAGGAGACTTGCACAGTGTCTGCAGCAGATTGGAGATGAGCTGGACAGTAATGTGCAACTGCAGAGGTGAGACGGTCGTAAAGATTCACCCGGGCATGTTGTTGCTGCTCTCAGTGTTAATTGATATCATGCAGTATAATTAAGGACGCACAGATCCAGCCTCAAGTAGGTTTTTATCGTCATTTCTACCATATATACGCAGAGTACAAAGTAAAAACAAAATAACGTTCCTCCAGGACCATCAAATATTGAGGATAAATACAGTATTTTGACTGGTACTGTATTCTAGCAGCAGATATGTGCAAAGATGCAGAACAGAGTTTACATGTGCAAAATGCAGAACAGCAATAAATATGATTGTGCAATCATACAGTGTTCCCATACAGACTCCGATATCTGAATACAGCGTGTTGGGTAATGCCGATCCAGTACCAGTGCTCTGTTTTACCTGCATTAACATACAGCATACAGGCTCTCGTTCTCTTTAAAATTGTTTATTTATGATTTGTGGAATTACACTGTTACAAATTCACAATGATTTGTCAACCAGTCAATAAAAAGACGAGTAAAAAGTAATTAAATACACAGTTTTAGATAACACAATCTAAAAAAATATATAAAATTGCACACTTGATCACATCAGTAACATAAATACTACGCAATATAAATGAAATATTAATAATGATAATAACCAAGGCAGGTACAGGCTGACTGAATCTGATAACAGACTGAAAGTTTTAAAGAGTGAAATGCATCCACAATATATCAGCAAGTCTGTATTTACCACTAGTTTCTAAAATTGCTTATTGTCCCAGACCCAAATCATTTTTCTGTACGTTTTGAATGTATGAGTGTTCTGTGGTCTGATCCTCTATCTGAGGATCTATCTCTCTCTCTGTGTTTTAGTTTACACACAGTACTGACTTGCTAATGTGAGTGACAGGATATTTCGTATTTTAATTGAGGCTTGATGTTTAGTCGTCCTGTGGTTCTTTCACAAAAAGTTTGTCATTCAGATTAAACACATTGAAACTTCCATATAAAACCTCATGATTTTTAACAGTAAGGACACACGGAGGAAGAAGAGATAAACATATTGATTGTTGGTGATGGTTATCATTTTTCTTTAGCGCGGCTGAAAAAAACAAACTGACAGCATTAGGAGATCCACCAAATCACAGGAGTTGCTCAGAGAGGTGTGAATTATCCTGTATATGTAATGGCTGTGGTAATACATAATTCATGCCATGTATTGCATGTTCTTGTTCATGCTTTGTAATCTGTTTTTAATTTCGTTACTGCCTTTGAAGGCACAGTTTATTGCTTTTTGAAGTAAGAGGTTCACATAGTATGTATAGATTGTTGAAGTGTTTCGCTCCCTTCCCATTCCATACAGTCCGTATAAGGAAAATGAACTGCAAAAAACATTTCTGTTCAGTTTGAATCATGTGAGAAAACCAATACGTACATTTACGTATATCTACCTGTGTAACCTACAGAGTAGCCGACTCGAACATGTCATTAACAAATGAGTAAAAGAAGGTGTGTAAACCCTTACAAACCTCAAATACCAGATACCAAAGATAAGAGACGGTACTTTTTAAGTCAGACCGAGTAACTTCGTCTACGTTCTGTGTTCCTTATAATATATTCTGTAATGGACTGCAACTGTCATATGATAACGCAAGTTCAATTGTGGTTTCTCTACAGGATGTTCCCACAGTCGTGGTGTGAAGCTAATCGATGTTTACAGTTATTTAAATGTCATGTTGCCTCTGTTACAAATACTGTCTGGTTTGGTGTCAGTGATCATGTGTGCTATCAAATAACTGTTTCTGCTGTACTCAGAACCGACCTCTGGATGTCAGTGTACAGTAGTTATAGTCTCTCTCTCTCTCTCTGTCTCTCAGTATGATAAACGACTCCGCAGTACAGCCTACAAGAGAAGTATTTGTGAAAGTCGCCTGTGAAATCTTCTCCGATGGCAAGTTTAACTGGGGCAGAGTGGTGGCGCTGTTCTACTTTGCTTGTCGACTTGTCATCAAGGTGAGATGCCCACTCAGTTTACTTTAATGAAACCCTTCCCTTTATCTAAAAACCTGGATTAGTAAGCGAAGCGAGGATGACATGATACAACCTTGATAGTGCATGTGTGCAGTTTTAAAATAAAACGTGAGCTATTTTTTTAATATGCAAAAATGCTGACAAAAACAAACGGAAATATATCAGTAAAACACCCAACACAAAGAAAACCACAAACAAATAATATAATGAAAAATGTGATCTAAAAACTCAGTATACGGTGCTTTTATGTTAAAGCAGTGGTTTGATATGAAATGGTTCATTTTTGGGAAGTTCACCCAGTCTTATTTCTTTACAGTGGGGGTGATAGAAACCATGGTGAATAAAATGTCTTGATTTGAGTTGACCAGTTTAAATGAAGGCATTTTATTTACCAAAAGGGAATAAAACTAAATCAACTATGTGTTCACAACCACTTCTCCTAATATATTTCTTTAGAAGTGTTAAAATACCTCTTCAGACTTCTGGGCCCATTCACCAACACTGAACAATATTGACTTAAATTTCTCTGCATAGGACTGTTGCACATTATACCAGTTTATTTACATGTTTTCAGTTTAATGATATAGAAATTCTACAAAAGTATTCCATTTTTTGTGGCTGCTGCTATCACATGACCTCCTTTCCTTCACTTTTCTTTATGCTACAAGCAGTTCTGTCA
Organism: Brachyalestes nurse; assembly: GCA_037974405.1. NCBI lineage: Eukaryota > Metazoa > Chordata > Actinopteri > Characiformes > Alestidae > Brachyalestes > Brachyalestes nurse. The sequence goes on along the minus strand of JBBPCY010000028.1, from coordinate 6,546,994 downwards.
TATTTTTGACCGCATTCAGACTTTGTAGTGGTGTCAGGTGATATCTATACTGGGTAGTAGATCTTTGCACTGTCTAAAGGACTCATTCTGTCTCCTGTCTGCTGCTCAGCTGCTTTGTGTCTGTGTACAGATGGATCATTGGTTCTCTTTTCTTGTCTCCTGCTTGTACCCGTTGTTTAGGCTTTGGTAACGAAGCTTCCTGATATCATCAGAACCATCATCAGCTGGACCGTAGATTACCTGCGAGACCATGTGATTAACTGGATCAGGGAACAGGGAGGCTGGGTAAATGTTCCATTACTTATTTTTCAGTTTTTCACAGATACAGCCAGATGACATATGGCACCTTTGGTGCATGTTCTGAATGATGTTCTGAATGATTTCTCACTAATAGCACATTAAAGCAAGCAGAAATTCTGAAGTGTTTAACACTAGAAACGCCAACATTCCAGTTCCCCTAGAACCGCCAAGGGGGGTCAGTTTGACCACCCGCTGCAATAGCATCAGTGATGCTAAGATTCTTCTTCTAGAGCTGTGAAGCGGCTCATTCCCATCTTCTTTTTTAAATAATAATGGAGACTTGACAAAATAAAATATATATTTTATTTTAAAATATATATTTTTAGATGATTCATAAAGCCATTTTAGGAAACGTCATGAACTGAAAGGTGTAGGGGTTTTATTTTAACAGAACTACAAGCATTTGAAAATGGCAGGGGGTAAAAATGACCCCCTTGGCGGTTCAGTCCGAACATTGCTTGTGTTAGAAGAGGAGAAATCTTTTCTGACTTGAATTTGATGAGAATGTTACGTGCGTACTGTATAGTTTTGTGGCAAGAAAACCCTGTGTTTATCATGTTTTGACGTTAGAATTGATGGGGAAAAGCCTCGAACCTTTCAATACAGAAAGCTAAAAGTGTAATGAAATATGTCAAAATGTATTAACACATTGAATATGATTTACATACTATTGCTACTTTAGTATTTGTTTGTTAGCATTTATAGGCTTTAAGCTACAAATTAGTAACCTAAACTGCATAAAATCTTATCAGCAAAGACCTTTTAATAGATGAATCGTAATATATACTGTATATATACTGTATAATATATACTGTAATGGGCTGGTGTTTAATATAAATAATTGTACCTACATTTCATACTCAACCACAGGATTAGTATGTTTTATGTAGTTTGTTTGTTAATCATAATATTTCTTGTTTTGAGTGTTTTCCATATGGTGTGTCCTTTTTTATTGAGATGTTGAGAGAAGGATTACTCTAAACTGTACGTTGACATCCTGTCCTATAAAAAAAATACAAGAAATGCATAGTGACATATTTCCATTGAACGAAAAGCCAAATTTAAATGCGATTGCTAACGAAGGCTTGGTTGCCACCGTCTTGATGGAAGTTTCTGTTCCACCTTGAAAGGTTCTGAGTGAAATGTTGCACCATTGAGGCAAACTAGAAAATAAGGTCCGTGTTGAGTGAAATTAAGAAGCCGGCTACATCGTCATAAATTCCGTCACAGACGCAGTAACTTCAATAGACGAGTCTTTGTTTAAACGCCGTTTGCCATTTTAATATCTTTCACTTTCTTCAGTCTTTCAGAGAAAAGGATGAGTTGTGAAATCGTAGGAGGAGTTCGTCTGCATTTAGCTTTTATTTCCTGACACCTTGTCCTTTCAGTAAATGCCATTTGTTCCTGGTTTTATTCTATAATGGTTTCTTTATGACCTACCTGTGTCCCGTGGGTTAAAAAAAATACTATCTGAAAATACTAAATATACATACAAGTACCAACATAATGAACAAATACTCATATATTCAAATTATTTGGACAGCTGTAATATTCATACGTCTTTGCAGCTTTCTGAGCCAAACATACTTTTTCACTAATACAATACTTGCATTATAATAGTTATGAATTCAGAATTATTCTTTTCTAAAAATAGCATTGAATATTTGTGTACTTACTGACTCTCTGTTTGACTCTGTCTGACTTTCTGTTTGACTTTCTCTCTCTCACTCTGCCTTTCCCTCTGTTTCTCTCTCTCCCTCTCTCTCCCTCTTCTGTTCTCTCTCCCTCTCTCGTTTTCTCTCTCTCTCTCTCTCTCTCTCTCTGTCTTCCCCTCCCTCTCTCTCATCTCTCCCTCTCTGTCTCTCTCTCTCTCTGTCTCTCTCTCTGTTACTCTCTCTCACAATCTCTCTCTCTCCCTCTATTCCACTCTCTTGACTCTCCCTCTCCCCCCATTTCTCTCTCTCTCTCTGTGACTCTCTCTCTGTGACTCTCTCTCTCTCTTTCTCTGACTCTCTCTCTCTCTCTGTCTCTCTCTATCTCTGTCTCTCTGACTCTCTCTCTCTCTCTCCCTGACTCTCTCTCTCTCTCCCTGACTCTCTCTCTCTCTCTCCCTGACTCTCTCTCTCTCTCTCTCTCTGACTCTCTCTGACTCTCTCTCTCTCTACTCAGGAGGGAATCCGGTCCTACTTCGGAACGCCTACCTGGCAGACTGTGGGCGTGTTTCTGGCTGGAGTTCTCACCACTGTTCTGGTCATGCGCAAGATGTGAAGAGCAGCGAGCGTGTAAAGGAAAGGAGTTAATACAGAGAGACGGCTGATAAAGGGAACAGAGAGATGAGGGGGGAAAGAGAGACAGAGACCATGGCATGCAAATGGAGATAGATTGGATAAAGAGGGTGGATGAGGGTTCGCTCCTTCACTATAGGAAAGAGAGAGAGAAAGAGAAAGAGGGAAGAGGAAAGAGAGGGCCAGGCATAATGTTTAATTGCTCCTCTACACAATTGCTCCTCCGACTCTTTGAGCCTATTCCCTTTCTCACACACACACACACATACACATACACATACACACATACTCAAACCTCAGTAACACATGCACTGAAAAATGGAAAGCGAGAGGCAGACCGAGGGATGTGCAAGAGCCTGGATGGGGCTTATTTTTAAGTTATTTATTTTTTGTTTTCATGGCACAAGAAGCCTGTAATGCGTAGATTAGCTGTTTGAAGGAATTCAGACTTTTCTGCATGCCTACTTGAATCACTCCCCTCTCTCAACGCATAGAAATTGCACATACTTGAGGACAAATTAAGTTCATTTACTCTTCGCTAAGTGCTTAAATGTCATATTTGACCTCAATGTTAATTTCTCTTGTTTTATTTGTTCGGTTTCTTCATTTCCAGATTTGTTAGCGGTAGGCTCAGGAGGTACTATACCGTCTCCCTCGTTCTTTCTCTCTCTTCCTCCTGCATTCATCGTCTGTTCTCATTCATCTTGACGTTCGAATCCTCCTTCTGATAAGTGTGTCTGGAGCTGTGTGTGTGTGTGTGGACGTGATTGTGCTCTTTTTGGTGATGAACATTTACATTGCATTTCAAGCCACTACGGAGTGTTTGCAGCGAGAGGAGGTGTAGCAGCCTGATAATCTTCCCTTACATTTCTGATGGTGCAAGCTTTCGCCGTGAGTCTGTTAATGAGGATTCAGCCCTCGATTACGTGACTCACGTGTGTTCGGAGCTGGAATAAGTCATCAATGTGCCCCGAGGGGCTCGGCAAAGGTTTCAAGACTTGTGTAAAACCACACTTTTTATTCAGCCGTAGGTGCAGTCTGGAAATTAACAAACCTGTTCTTGATATTCCAGTGTGCTGCACCCTCCCCTCCCTTTAAGACAATGCACACTCGCACTCACGTTCATAGACACAGTCTGGTATCACATAACCTCGTCTCTTCAGGGTGTTCTCCTCAGTACTGTACCTTTTCCATGGTTGGTCCAAACCACAATCATCTACTATCACCACTCTTTTTATATACCTTTCCCTTGTTTGGTTGTTTGGATACAATACCTTTTTTTTTTCTTTTTTTTTTTAATTTCTTTTTATGTTGACAGTGCCTTGGCCTTTTTACTATGGAATCTCTTTGATACGGTCTCCACTTTTTCATCTTTTTCTACATCTTTGTATAAATGTATGAATTTCTCAAAAACCGATGCCCTCGTGCTGTTTTTGTTTTGTTGTTTTTTTTTTCTTGCTGTGAGCCCATCCGTTTGTTTTGTAAGTCATTATAAGAAATAATAAAATGTTTTTATGGATTTCAATGAATTGAGATGGTGAAGGAATGATTGTGAAAGTCGCGCCCATCACAGTGAGAAAGGAATTATTTTTTGTAAAAAGTTTTCAAGGTTAAATCCACACACTTACAAATGCAGGCTAGTTTTCTTATCTGCAAGTGCTGTGTTCAGCATGTTTAGCCACATTTAACTATGTACTGGATTCCGAGGAACACGGTTGTTTCATATTTTCACACTTTTCAGAGTAAAAACGCTGAAATCAGTTTACACCTTTTACGCTGCATGGAATAATAGTGTATGAACTGCTGAGAACTGAGCTCAGTGTTCTTATTTATTATGGGCCATTATTATCCAGTACTGTGTACTGTGGAATAAGAGTAAACACTACAGTAAATACATATATAGACATAAATACACCACCTTCTGTGATGTTTATTGTAATACCTTATGAGAAATATATAAAATAGAACACACACGTCAATCCTGTACGCTTCTGCACATTCATGTATAAGAAAAACTATTCATTTTTACACAACAATTTTTTCTACCTCCCTTTTGTATAGAAATGACCTTTTTGCTGACCATCTGCTGTGTATTGTGCCTCATTCAAAAAGTAGCAGATTTAATGCACTTCTAACGTCTCTGGAATATGTGGAGCTTTACATCAATGTGGCTTTGAATGCATATTACATCAAACTTTCATTTCAACAAATTTGGTTTAACTTGTGTCTTTTTAAAGCCAGATTGTTCAGTATTTCGAATAAACCTGCGGCGTATATGATTCACTCCAGTTGCAGGGAAACCACACCAAATCTAGTTCTAAAGAAATCTTAAGACTATGATTCAGCAGATTCTAGTTGTTCTGCGTTTCTATTATGTCGGCTAAGAACACAGTCATTATTCAACAGATATTGTGGGCAGTGTTCATGTTTAGTCCTCAAATATATTTACAAAGCCACTGACCTCAGCCCGCAATGATTCAGACAGCTGGGAAATGGTATACAATCACAGGCTTTATTCTCACAGTCGTACACATGGCTCCTATAGAAGTAAATGTACGTAGCTATGGTTTAGCTACAGCATGGTGAACTGGAAATAACTCTGAGGCTCTGTGCCATCTGTGATTACTGGGATTGACTGACATTACTGGGTGTGCTGGATGAGACATGCCTTTAAAACAATACAGACACGAGAATTTGTAAACATGGCAACATTAAAATCTCTTTGCAACACGATGCAACACTTTTTTTAAAAATAAATTTTTGCAGCTGCTTAAAATTTGTTACAAAACACGAGTCACAGGTGAGCAGACGTCAAAAAAAAATACTGCTGAAACGGAGGGACACTTAAAGCGACAGTCAAAAAACAATTCCCTTCACCCCGATTGTGGTGGATCGGCCAGAAATGGACAAAAGTGGTCACATTAGCAATTCTATTCAAGTTCATCTTGTTTGCATGATGCTATTCTCTATATTTATAAACAACATTATAGCTTCTGTAAAAAATGAAATGGGTTTTGACTGTTCGGCTATATTTAGAGTGAAGGGAAAATGCAAATCTTTTGCGGAACGACACTCTTAACAATAAAGGTTCCTTAAAGGCTCTTGACTCGGATGTACAGCTGTAGGATAAAACATAAATAAAAAAGATCCTTTACGTTAAAAACGTTAAAAAAAATGGCTCCGTAGGGATGTGGCTCTTCTACAGCAGGGGTGCCTGACTCTTGCCCTGGAGGGTCGGTGACCGGCACAGTTCAACAGATTCCCTCTTCAAACACACTCACTAAATCTGACAGTTCAGGTTAGTTGAACCGTGTTGGTTTGAACAGGGATGTCACTAAACTGTGCTGCTCTCTGGCCCTTCAGGATCATTCCTGTTTGACGGTATTGCCCTGAAGATTCCTATTGGGTTCCTTTATGTTAAAGAGTGTATTGCCGTACAAAATTGAAGGCATGCCTTCATAAGACACACAATGGCCCAGATTTCCAGAGTAACGAAAAAATTGATTATGCAACATCAGTGGAAAAGGAGTGGAGGGATCAGGCCCTGGTCTCCAGCACCCCATCCCGGATTCTCCAGCTCCACGCTGTTTTGCAGCAGGAGGTGTGTCTGCAAGCTGGAGCCCGCTTGCAGCAGGGGGCATGGCCGCAGTCGGGGGCGGGGACACAGCGCAGGAAAAGCCCAGTTTCCTGCACCTCCTTGTCGTGGGGCACCAGAGACCCATCTTCACTCTGCAGACTGAACACGCCCTCCGATATCTGCAGGAGACATGCACAAACATCAGTAAACACGTTCAAACACAATACACCGGAAATCATTCATTTTACGTCCCTCCGCTCTCCTTACCTGGTCACTGATTCCCACAGCGATGTGGCCCACTTTCACCCGGGGCGTTTCGCGGATACGGAAGGAGCGGCCGTCGAAATCTCTGATACAAACGTCCACCCCTGCAGAGACCAACAGAACACTTCACACATGCTTCATAAACCTGCCATCTTTATTTTTTTATCTGTCTGTGCTGAGTGTTTTCTCTTGCTCTATTATGGTGTTTTTCATTTTTGATTAAAAAATAAAAAAGTGCTATTATATCTTTGATTATAAAATATATAATACACTAGACTGTGCACCTCCAGTGGCTGGGTTATCTATGATTACATGATCATAATCATATCTGTTATTATCATTACAATGAAAGGATTATTGTTCTTACTATATTTCAGCAATTGTTTTTTTTTTACCACAGATATATCTCTGCTGAAAGCATGACATATGTTTAACGCCTTTCATACAGACACACGTTCATACGGATAAAAGATTTGGTCTCATTACTTATTTTGTGGATTTTTGAAGAAAAAAAAGGCAAATGAAACGTGAAAAGAAAATAAATTGAAAATGAGCTCAGAAATAGAGCAGAGGTTCCACTTTTATATGTTTACACATAACACCTGACCTGATGAGCTTGGGAATTAGGAAATGTGCTGAATCAGGTGTATTAGATGTGGGGGAAGCACAAACTTGCGCAAAGTGTGGGGGTCCCAGGACTGGGATTGGGAACCCCCTGGCCAGGACTGATTTCTCGAAATAAATATGTGGCAGGTGGTCAGAGTATTTATCACTCACCCTCAAAGCAGCGGGGTGGGGGCTGATGGGCTGGAACCAGCCAGTCCATACTGAAGCTCTGGCCATCTGACTGGCTGTTGTAGGAGAACACCCCTGAACTGAGGTCATCGCCAGGTCCGAGAGACCAGCGTCCCGAATCCTGGCAGGGAGAGAAAACACGCATTACGAATAATACAAGCTTTAGCTATGGCTACTAAAAACAGTAAATACAGAGCTTTGAGGGTTTGAGGAAGTGCAGAATTTCCAGTCACAGGGAATGGAGAAGTATTAGAAGTTGTTTACTGCGGTCAGCAGAATGTAAAATACAGTACGCGGAAGCACAGTTACTCTCGCAATTATCACTCTCTACCAAATCATAATTTGTGACCTTTAACAGCGTAGGCTCTACAGGAAATGATGGACTATTTTGAAAGCCTCCTACTATTTTCTGGCAGCAGCTGTGGACAACAAAACATGTAGAATAACCTGAACTTCCAGTGAACCTACGTCTTACTGTCATGCGCTTATTCTGAGTAATCTGATCTGACGGAAGATCGGCGAGATGCATATCAGCTCAGAGAAACGTGTCTGCATTTCCTCATTCCATGGCACTGACAGACGAATGTGCCTTTACCTTCTTGTCCCACAGTTCTCTGGTGGAGAGGCAGTCGCTGCCCAGGCAGGAGAGGAGCTGCTCCTGGAGTTCAGCAGAATGAGGCTGAGACAGGCTGCTCAGGAAGAAATCTACACACGGGAAAACAGAACAGAATTTCAGTCTCATGGGACGCAAATATTGAGCGCAATTATACATACAAAGATTGAACCAGAGAAAAGGAGCCATTAGATGTTAACAGAAGGAGAGTAAAGATATAGTTTGCAGAAAGAGAGACCGAAAAAACAGTAGGGCTGCAACTATTAGTCAAAATCATGTGGAATTTTACTGCTGCTGGCATTTAAAACCAAAAAAATTGAACATGAAGTAATGTATCACCATATTATTACTATAACAAATTATATCACACACATCATGTGACAAACTGAAATACTCTACTGGAAGTGTAGGGGGCGATCAAGCTTATGTTGTTTTATTGCACAACAAGAGATTTAATTATTTGTGGTGCAGAGTTAATCATTCAAGTTAATCAGTTCAATTCAGAGTTTCAATTATTCAAATAATATTCAATAGGTTGACCCCTTAAATGTTCACGCTTATTACATCCTAAAGTGTATATTTCATAACCAAACTATGAAAACTGAGTTGTTATTATAGAGACACACTGACCAAGACTTTAAAGATGCCCATGACTACATCTGTTGCAAACTTTCCTACTTGCCTCCTACAGCAGTGCCAGGGGAGTCTTAACTGAGATATTCCGTCTTTAAAGTTCCTATGTCCCATAGAACCAAAGTTATTGTACTTTAAAAAACATGTAATAATGATAACCGCTACTATGTTTTTAAAAAATGGCATCAGACACAAATTAACATAAAGAACAAAAAACTTTTAAGATAGTCTCCGCCCACAAGTGGATGGGGAAAACCAGCAGAGGGAGGGGCTCCGGAGAGCGGCCGAGCAACAGAGCAGCAAACGGCGAATGTGTGTAAGAGAATAAACACCGGCTTTAGACTGATTTACACCGCTTATATTTGTTGAAATCAGATTTTTCGAAGGGTTTCTAAGGGCATTTAAGAGGTCAGTCAATTATAGAAATAATAGCTGCAACCCTACTGAACTGAACTGAACGAGTAGTAGAATATAAAAAAAGAAAATCATTTTATGCACTACAGATACTGACCCCTCTCAAGTTTACGGAGCTGGAGCTCCTGGTCGGTGAGTTCGTTGGGCTCGGGGGATGGAGGGTGGACGTAGAGCACTGAAGCTGGAGGAGGACATCCATCATTTCTCTTAATGTCCTTCTTCTCCACCTCCTCCTCTTCGTCCTTCTCCTCCTCTTCCACCTCCTCCAGTGCTCCCTCACTGGTGCTCATGTGCCCTGGCGCCACCCTCGCTCCAGACCCCCCTCTCCGCTCCTGCCCTGGGCCCATCCACTGCTGCACAGAGCTATGGGAGAAGGGGGCGGGGTCACGCCTCTGTGGCTTCTCGATTGGCTTCAGATAGGCTCCTCCCTTAGCAGGACTACGAAGACCTCCCACTGCAGAGACACAGATGAATAGTCAGTGACGAAAACCAAGTGGTTAAACTTTTTGGGTCGGTTTCCCAGACAGGGATTAAGGCTAGACTTGGACTACCCTTTCCTTTTCAATGGAAAAACTCCATTAACAGCACTGCTTTATCCAGGACTAGGCTTAATCCCTGTCCGGGAAACTGAGCCTATATGTTTATGTTGGGCCAAGCACATGAATTACTGTGCAAAAGTCTTGAGAAAATTAAACTTAAAAGCTGTTTACTACTGGGTAGTTGTGTTAAATTAGAGTTAAAAGACTAATATTACAACAAATACGAATAACATTAATACAGCAAATCGTTGTTTTACGCATGGCAAAGTTTACACCATTTCGGGACCTCTTTCCTCATGGAAGCCCAAAATTACTTGTAGCTCCATTACTGGGTCGGCTCTTTTAGATTAAATTAGGTGTTTTGTAATGGTACTTAAATACACACAGTGACTGGAAGAACAGAGCACAAATCCAGGACCAAACCTGTGTGCTTCTAACCAGTTCACAAAATATACTACGTTTTAGAAAATAAAGAAATCTCGATACTTTTTATGGCTTTCTTGTTTGTTTGCATGTGTTCTAATGTTCGCTTTTCACTGCGTTTGCTGGCAGAAAGAAATCCACTGCTGACATAAATGGCTTCAAACAATTTACATAGGCGCCTAAGACTTTTGTACAGTATTGTACATTTAAAAATATATATTTTTAGACCATTAAAAATACATTTCAAGTTAAGTGTTGATTTGGCAGGTCACATGCACCTGCTGCAGTGATACGGAATCACACATACGCATTCACACACTTCATATAACTGTATGCGGACAACACAAATATGCTCACATTCTTTTAGAGCCTTGGCTGTTTCAACCCTGAGGTCCTTGGCTGAGGCTCTTAGGCTCGGATCTTTCTGCAGCGCCTGCGTAATGACATCAGCCGTACGAGGGCTGCAGTCAGGTGGGATCTCCCTCAGTGGTGGCGGCTTCTCAGCAATCTGCAGCAACAAAGAGACTGAGTCACTGAGACAAATGATTCACACAGACCAATACAATATGACTGCATCTGAATTATTTTCCTTTTCGCTCCAGTTCTTTCCCTAAATGTAGCCGATAAGCCAAGGTAAGATGTTTGGTGTGTGAGATTTGGTTCTTTAGATGTACACTGGGTGAGTGTGTGAGTGAATGATGTGTGTGTGTGTGTGCCCTGCGGTGGGCTGGCACCCCGCCCAGTGTGAGTCCCTGCCTCGCACCCACTGACCCTGGGATAGGCTCCAGGTACCCGTGACTCTGATACCCGTGAAAACAAGCGAGTGACTGAGTGAGCTGTGCACTGGAGCCATGAGGTTAATGTAGCCAACAAGTAATGAAAGATAATAACGTCACGATTATCAGACCATCAAGATATAAAAAATACTCGCATATAGACTTGCTCTTCTCTTTTCTGACTCTACATGTCTCAGTGGTATCTATAAAAAGGCCCAATGGTATTTACATGTTATTGTATAGGTATATTAGACTTGTAGATCCAGTGCAAAACTAAAGAAGCAAATTTGCAAACTTGGCTGAACTGTTTCTGAAACTGATTAAATTTAGTGTAATAGTGAAAGTGATGACATTTCTGGTGATGTTTTTTTTGCCGAAATACTCCCCTAAACACAGTTTTAAGACTAGCTGCACTTGTGTCATGCTAATCTAACAATGGACTTGTGGGCGCATTTGTGCAATATCTTCTTCTTAAGCACAGTTGTCTGAAATATCACTACTTATGTCAATATTACTGATCTCTATTAAGTGCAGTTACACTCCTAATCACTATACACTTAACTGTAAATGATTTATCTATAGTATATATACCATGCATTTGTGTATATAGCATAGAGTATTTCACATTAACAGTTTTCTGCAGAGTTTGTGTTTGATTTTTTTGCACATTCTGTTCTATATTGTTGTTGTCTTTGTGTCTCTGTGCGTCTGGAGACTGATTCTGAGTCTGGTCTTGATTACCTTGAGGTAAAGGGGGCGGGAGTAGTAGCGGGTCCAGGGGTGGCAGCCATTGAGCATGTGCAGAAACATGCAGCAGCTGCTCCACACATCTGCCTTGGAACAGCGCTTCTCTCCTCGCGCCACCTCCGGAGCCATGTGTGTCTCAGTGCCCTTTAGAACTTAACACACACACACACACACACACATTCAGTGTCCAGCAAGACTCTAATCTCCACAGTGGTGTTTGAGAGTCTGTTACCAGTGTTTACCTTTATAAGGACTGAATCCATGCTGGTCTAACCGTTCTGATTCTCCAAAGTCACATACGAACGCGTCCTTCCCGTCTTCAGACAGAAGCACATTGTCCGCTGAAAGAAATCCACAAATGTAAATTAAACCTTAAAAGCTGCGGCACGATGTAATATAACATAAGTTAAAGGGCAATAAATCATCAAATCATCAGTCATTTTATCGACTGCTGTTTTAATCACTGCTGTTAATTCGCGAATTACTTTGCCGTACTATGAAGTAGACATCATTTAAAATTGTGATCAATATTGATCAATTATCTAAAATTGTGATCAATATGACATGAGTTATAAGGCAAGATGTCTGAAACCTGTCATTTTAATGACTGCTGTTTTAATCACTGCTTTTTTATTCAATAATGATAATAGCAACCATGGGCTACTAATTGATATTAATCAAAATGGTCATCCTGTCAATAAATGTTATAATAAAAATGACCACTCCACATTTATGTGCCACATTATTCAGGTATTTATTCATACACTTATGTATTTAGTCATAGGTTTCACTCTATTTATGTATTTTTGCATCTGTAACATATATTTATGCATTCATTTAATCATTTCTATGCCAGTACGTTTTGTACAGTCATTCTAAACCACTCTTTGGTGGGAAATGGAATCACAATTTGTAATTTGTATCACAACGGTTGTTTTAATTATAGTTTTAATAATAGTAATTTGGAATCTGCCTTGTTTACCACTGTTCCAATTTGTGGTTTTATGTATGTTGGTTTTATTTGAACATAGTTATATCTTAACTACCTGAAGCTTAGCCTCCTCAAGTTATTTTAGTATCATCTACAGCTTTGTTCTAAACACATCTGTTTTAAAACCTTCCTACAATGAGTTGAAACTGAAGGAGTTGAGTACTGGCATCTTAACAGAAGCAGCATAGGTGGTTTTATATTAATGAAAACAGTGACAGCTCTTGAATAGTGGTATCTATAATTAAATATGAACAGTATTGCTACATAAAATAAATGACTTTCGACGCCTGAGGGTTGATATTTGCTCTTTTTGTGGTCAGCACCCTGTAAAAGGCAGGCCCTGGCAGGCTGGATAAAGACAGTTACAGGATTTTTCTAATGGAGCCGGCTGCCAGGCAGACAGGCTCTTCCCAGAAGGCTGTTTGCTTGTTTGGGCAGTGGTTTGTTCCAGGAAGGTCTAGACACGAGTGACAAAAGTCCTTTCGGTTTCTACATCGTGCCTTGAGCTACAAATTGAACCCCTTATCTATGATCAGCTTGACTCAAAGCGAACACCAGGGGGCACCGCAGCAAAGTCTGCCGAGTGTCTTCCTAGAATGCCGTCGTTTTGTTTCTGAACGTCACTTGGAATGAATTGTTACTCGTATTACACAGTAAACTCTTCTTATTGTTCTCACAACAGGCTTCTAATATCTATACATTCATTTCCTTTTAACAGTCAATACCTTTTTTCCCCTTTCTCTACCCCATCCCCCAACCCCCCACCCCCCCTCACTCTCTGTTTCATGAGTCACTCTGGGAAATTCCCAGCCTTGGCCTCAGTCACTCTCTCCCCGTCTCTCTGTCTCTCTTTCTCCCTCCCTCGCTCTCTCTCTAGCCCTCTCTCTCACACACACACACACACACACACACACACCCCACTCCCTCACCACAGGTGCTGCGTTCTCTGTGCCTCACCTCATTCCTCTGAAGAGCCATAAAACCAAACAGCAAGCCACAGAACAAAACAACTGTTCAAGCTGAAGAATAAATGACCTCATTCTCTAATAACGTCTTTTGTTTTCATCCCAACATCTTGTGGAAAAATCTCTGCAGGACTCACGTAATAATTCATCATTCTAATAGCATATTTAAAGAGATATGATTACCACTTTACTGAGGCTGTAACACCTACATAGGCCTTCCATGACGAATTACATAGACCTATACAAACTAATATAGACCAACAGAAACTAATATAAGCCAACACAAACTTATATAGACCAACACAGACTAATATACAAACTTGTATAGACATACACAACATTATATAGATCTATACAAACGTATATAGACCTATATAAACGTATATAGACCTATATAAATGTATATAGACCTATACAAACGTATATAGACCTATACAAACGTATATAGGCCTACACAAACTAATATAGACCTATACAAACTTACTTAGACCTATACAAACTAATATAGACCTATACAAACTTACTTAGACCTATAAAATGTAAATGGATAGGCAAAAACTATCAGGGCATTGTTTTTGAGATTCCAAAATACTAGAAAACTAAAAATTATTGGGATTTTATAAGGAGTTCATTTAAAAAGTTAAAATAAAACTGATTACTATTAGGTTTACTGGAGTAGCTATAACAACCCTACACATACTAGGAGGCAACAGCATCAACCAACATCATCCTGAATTTTAGAGAGCTAAACATTAAAAAAAGTCTCATGAGTGTTTTCCTGCCGTCCAACACCAGACACACCTTCTCCGCACCTCCTCTATTTTAGAATGTGTGACTCAACCGAAAACAACTTTGTGTCAAAACAGAAGTTCAGAAATCTTGCAAATCAGACAGACAACTCACAACGCCATATTTCACATATTAAGATGTTCCAAAACTGGCTATGGTTACTTGAAATGTTTTTGTACATCCACACCTGGCTTCTGGCAGTGCTGCATCATCAGCTTCGTTATGTTCACATTTTCAAAATTACCTTTAATGTCTAGATGTAAGATGCTCCTCTTGTGCAGATGCTCCAGTGCTCCCAGAACCTGGTGCAGGTAGTGCAGGGAGAGGTCCTCAGGCAGGCGGCCCCTCTCTTTCAGCAGCTGCCCCAGAGAGCCTGAGGACAAAAGAAAAGAGTCAGGACACACTACGGAGAGGAATCCCAGGTCTGGACAAACCGGGGTCCATTTATACTGATCCTGACTGGACTATGAGATACATAAATGACGGAATGAGTGGAAACGATGGAAAAGATCTGATATCCAGTGTCAAGGGGGAGGATACAGATAAAAATCTAAATAAACACCTGATTCAGCGACAAATCTTGCCCGAAATTTCACAAAACCGTTTGTAGTGAAACATCAGCACTACAGATAATACTTCTTTATGCGCAACTGTCTAATCATGTGAAATATTGAACTTGTTTAAAAAACATGTGCGATATCAATCACTCATTTTAAAGTCCACATTTTGTATTAATTTAAACTGTGACATCCAGCTTTTAACGAATCTTAATTAAAAGCTTCCCCTTTAATGTCTGTTTATGTACTTTGTCCTGTAGGGTAGTAGTGTCGGATCAGTTTGATAATAATTCTCTTATACAGGCATTTTAAGGGCCTGAGTTAAAGCGCTGTTGCTATTAATAAAAAAGAGAGAGAGTACTGAATCGGTATCGAAATCAGTCAAAACCTGAGGTTTCAGTATTGGTACTGGAAAAGAAGAACTGGGTCGGTGCCAGCTCGTGTGCACGTGTGTGTGTGTGTTCTCACCGGGTTTGAGGTCCATGAAAAGGATGATGGATGGACCCTCTCGGACAAATCCAAAGAGTTCCACTACGTGAGGAACGCGGAGGGCACTCCACGAGCCCACCTCCTCACTACTGAAACTCTTCAATGGCACCTAAAAGCCACAACCATGAGAGAAGGGTTAGATACACACACATTCAGACACACATGAATGCACACACAAACACACACACACAGATAATTCATGGGTACCTTTTTGGCAGCACACACGAAGCCGCTGGATTTGTCTCTGACGCTGTAGACGTCTCCATATGAACCTTGTTTTATTAAATCACAGATTTCGTAATCCCGCCCCTCCCTGTATTCATAGTTTTCAGGCTTTAGTTCCTACAAAAAAAGCATACATGCATTAGTGAGATGCTGCTGGTGTGGGTTCTCTCTCAGTAATGCACGCAAAGGTGACTCGAGCACTAACAGCTCCCCCTTGTGGAAACTGTGTACGTAACTTAATAAATGACATGTGGATTCCCTGATTATCATTCAAAATCCAGTCCCTTCATACAAAAGTAGTCCCAGTTCATTTAGAATGTAAATTTTAAAGGCCTGTTTTCATTCAACTCCTAAAAAAAAAGTTATTTACTCAATTATTTACTCGAAATGATGTGACAAGTCTGATTGTTTATCTGAACATCTCTGATGCAGATCAGATTTTTTACGCAATTATCTGATGACACTGAACTCAAATGCACTTCTGAGGTTTGCGGAGTGCAGAAAGAGCCCGCAGTGACACGCAAGAGGTGCATCCTACAGCTGGGCTGGGTCTAAAACGTACCAAAATGTACTTCAAAAGTGTCATTTCACAGAATACACTGCAGCTGAAGTGGTCCTCGTAGCGGAAAGTGGCGCCTGTGGGCTTGACTCGCATGTGGTTCTATAAATGTTCATCTGTTTGTGTGGTGTGCGTGTATGTATGTGTGTGTATGTGTGTGTGTGAGGAAACTCCCGTAAGCAGAACTAGGCTACTGAGGTAAACACGAAACTTCTGAGCACTGAAAAACAGGAAATCAGCAGCCACAAAGACAACTTGTAGCTGTTCAAAACATGCATGTGTTTGTGCCTGTATTAACCAGAGCTGTTTTTTTTTTTTTTATCAATGTATGTATCACTCTCTCTCTCTGTCTCTCTTTCTCTCTCTCTCTCTGTATTAGTATGACTACTGTATGTGACTCATTCCATCACGAGTTAAAACAGACGATTTAACTGTAGTCATGTATGTAGTCGTATCGGGTAGCAGCCAGAAGTCTATATGATCCATGTGTTTGACGGCCATTATCTTTCAGTATGTGTGAATGGGTTCCTTTGCCAAAACACATGAAGCACCTCTTTAACCTCTTTAATACTTACGACTACTGCTGTAGTCGTGTTTAAATAGGTGGCTGACCTCAGCCTTCTAAGTGACCCCAATACAAAGTGTGTTTGCATCCGTGAATCACAAACACCCGTCGAAAAGATGCTCCTAATGGGTTCTGTTACTTTTAAATAAAATAACCAAAGTCTTAACACAACTAGTGATGTGTTGCGCTTGTGTTTTATGTCTTAGACACACACAGCTCGGCTATCTCTGTTTTTCAAGGTCTAAATTTGGTCAAACAATTATTATGGAAATAACGTTTATTTGGCGCATGCAGAAGTGCATTCATTCTTGTGTGAAGTGTGAAAGCTGAAACTTTATTCAAAGAATTAAGGTGTGAAAGAATATGAACACCAGAATGGATTTTGGGACTTCTCAAATGTTTTTTTGAGGATTAAATGACTTAAAATAAATAAATCAACTGTACTCATTACATGCAAAGGTTACTTTGCCCTAGTCAAATTACATTTTGTCAGGTTGTACTAACAATTTCATATGTTTTGGAAATGTAAGTGTGACTTTTACTTTCGGTGTTATACGCCTTGTCCCATTCGAGGAGATGGACTTGTATGAGCGTGACCTTGTATGACTCACATACATGTCTGGGTGCATTAAAAGGAGGCTGCTAATAGTACAGACTCTTCTATAAGGACTTGACTGTATATTTTACCTTAACAGTAAACCAGCCGTTTGGAAATTCATAATAGAAATCAGTGGGTAGATGCTAAGCCTACTTACATGTTTCTGTTCTTTTATACACATAAGGAAAGTACTGTCTATAGATAGTAGATAACTCCGGAGTATACTTTGAGTCCTAAGGCCCTGTCAATAACTACATTTAGAAATGATAACTAATTATTAAGAAATTATTGGAGGATCATTTATAAGAATTATAACTGAATAACAAGCCTCAAGAGGTCAGAATCACCTCTTTAAAGAGAATGCCTTCGTTTATGTCGCTTTCCTCCCAGTCTTCCTCCTTGTATTCCTGTTGCTCCTCCTCCGCACTGACCACTGCTTTGGCGAATGCTAAGACGTAGGAGCGGTCGCCCTGCGTGACATATTTTCGGAGCCCCTGTACGGCCAGGCTGCAGTCCGTCTCGCTGATCAGGGACGCCTCCTGCGAACTCACACACTCCTGACTGTAGCTGTCGCAGGATGGCAGGGTCTGGAGCAGACCCCAGAGGTGCCGCTCGGGGGACAGGGGCGTGCAGTGGAGGTCGGGGTGAGAAGAGTAAGATGGTCGCGCCGTCTCCTGAATAGACAGACTCTCTGTGCTCACAGCACTGTTCGTACTATAGGAGCTGCTGCTGCTGTAGCTACACTCTCCCACCTGAAACCAGAACAGGACACACCAGGTCAGACACAATGGAATTCAGGATAAACTTCTACTATAAGCTGAGGCTACTTGATGAATCTAAAAATATATTTATAATTATTATAAACATTACCAGTGTAAATAAGATCTGAAGTGTGCAAATATAATAGAACAGTGTGTGTGTGTGAGGCAGGTGAGATACAGTGAGGTAGAGAGGCAGGTGAGATACAGTGAGGTAGAGAGACAGGTGAGATACAGTGAGG
>JBBPCY010000028.1:6495209-6519097 GCA_037974405.1 Brachyalestes nurse | reverse complement strand
CCCTTAACCCCAAATTGCTCCAGGGAGACTGCCCCCTGTAGTTAGGAAATGAAAGTCGCTTTGGATAAAAGCGTCTGATAAATGCCGTAAATGTAAATTACAGTGTTTTAGTGTCAGTTATTTTGTTTTGTTTTGCTTCATGTTCCTGCCTTGGTTTCCTAGTTTCTGTGTTTCCTAGCCTTGACATTATCTGTATGTTCATGTTTCTTTGGTGCTTCCTGACACCTGCATCTAGGCTCAAGTCTCCAACATTACAGCCCATTTATGATTTTAAATGGTTCCAGATAATCTTATAAAATATGATAAATTTACAGCATTTGGCAGACGCTTCTATTCAGAGCAACGTACATCTGTGCTTTGTGGTCCACAAGAAAACACGTTCCTCATACTAGTAAACCTAGACTTAAAATTAAGAGTTGCTAGAAGATTCTACCAGAGATTAAGTTAGTTCTCCACCAGGGTCCTATCAGATCACAGACAATAGACAGATTATTAAAAATGAATGTTCTGGGTGACGTTTGTGTTAGTTAAGTGAGTTTATGACATCTATGTACAACATGTAGTTGTTCTCCTCAGTGCTCAGTCAAGAGGTGGGTCTTCAGTTGCCGTTTAAAGAGAGCGAGGATATAAGAGAAGGAGAACATGAGGAAACAATAAAACTGTCATTTTTAGCAATATTTCAACACCTTTATCACCCTCTAGCAGCAACAACTGCTTCCTATTCCTGGGTATCAGTCTTTCAAATTGCTGTGGAGGAATTCTGGCCCACTCTTCTAAACAGATTGGCTCACATTCATGTTCATGAGCTTTCAAGCGTGAACTATGCACTTAAGTTCCACAGCTTCTCATAGGGCTTCAAGTCAGGCTTTGCAAACCTTAAATTCTTTTAAGCCACTCGATGGTGGACTTGTTCTTGTGCCTTGCCCTGCTGGCCTGCTGCCATCTCACCATTTAATGACTGGACATTCTCCTGCAGGGTTTTCTGGTAGAATCGGAATTCATGGTACTGCCAGTTTTCTCAAGTCATCCAGGCCCTGAAGCAGCAAAACACCATCGCACTACCATCACCATGTTTAACTGCTGGAATTATATTTTTTATGAAATTCTCCAATAAGTATAAGATAAGCCTTTATTAGTCCCACAAGTATGAAAGTAAAGTGTTTATTTGTCATACATGAACACACCACAGCACACAGCACAAGATTCTTCTCTGTATTTAACCCATTCACCAAGTGAAGAGGCAGGTAGCCAGGAACGCAGCACCCAGGGAGCAGTGTGTGGGGATGGTACCTTGCTCAGTGGTGTCATTAGCAGTACTGGGATTTGAACCCACAACCTTCTGATCACAGAGGCAACTCCCTATCCACTAGCCCACCACTGCACACAGTGGGCATCTTCAGATGCCTAGTAGAAGACATTGAAACACAAGGGTCATCAAGTGGGAAGTGTGTGAGAAGAGCCTTTTTTGTTGCTCTTGGTTAGCAGTGGTTTTTGCTGTTTTCAGTTTTCCATTTTCAGCCCAGTTTCTGTCTAATGATAGAATCCTGAGCTGACCTTGTCTGAGACGTTCCTTAGATGTTTATCAGGGTTCTTTTGGGACTCCCTGAGGGAGCTGTCACCGCACTCTTGGATGACTTTTGCGAGGCCTTCCACCTGGGAATGTTCATCGCTGTTCCAGGTTTCCGCCATTTGGAAATAATGGCTCTCACTGTGATTCACTGCTGTTGTAGAGCCTTAGAAATGCTGTTGTAACATTTTCCAGACTGATATAGTTAAATCACTTTCTTTCTCATCACTTGCAGAACTGCTTTTGATCACTGTATGCTTAGAACTTTAGGTCTACTTTACAAGACTGGAAATGTTCTGTTTAAAGTGATGTTTGGATTCAGCAGGGCCGGCTGGCAGTGATTAGGCACGACTGATTTTAATCTTGAACTAAATTTGGTAATTACCTTTTCCTTTGTTCATTTTAACACTGTCTTTTGTGTTGATTCAGGTTGCCTTTTATCTTTAATTCACTATGAAGATCTGAAACAATTAAAGGAGACATCTATGAAAAAAAATAAGAAATATGTTTTCATGGTAGGATCATTTTAATATGATCATACTTCTAGCCTGCTCATCTGTTTGATTCATACAACAATGGCTTTATTCCCCCAACAACTGAATTACGCAGCAATTTAGAAGGTGACATTGTTCTTTAATAAAGTGTTTGTAATGAATTTCAATGTCATAGTTTTTAAGACATTTTCCATTTTGATTATTATTACGATCCATAGTAGTTGAGCTCGGCTCCTCAATACTGCATAGTGTATTTGATGTGTGAAACAAACAATGACAATCTGCAGTTTATGTTGGGGGTTGGGTTGGTATCGGTCAGAAACGAAGCCAAATATTTGTCGATGGAGGTTGTTGGTGTGATAGCAGTGAACAAAATGAAACTGAAATTTGGTTGGTCATTAGGCACAAACAATATAAACCGAAATGTTTGTCAGGGAGGTGAATGTTATTTAACTCAAACAACACTAATTTCAGCAATTTTCATTTAGAAGAATTTTCAGAAGTGAAAATATTTTGCTGTTGAAGCCTTTATGGCGTCTCAAATGTCAGTCAGGAGGTCCAAGACCCAGAGAACCCCTGAAGTTTGCACCCTGATTGCAGCCCTTCTTTTTCAAATACAGCTTTTACGTGATACCTTGAGCACCTTTGATAAATTTTGATGGACAGTGCTTCCATAAGATCTATGGATGAATCAACAAGCAGCGAACTAACAAAAGCAACAGCAATCTATGGCCTATATGGATGAATAAAGAGGCTACAGCAACAGAGGAGCTGAAAGCATTGTCTGCATATATGACATACATATGATATGCATTCTCATTGACTGTATATATGATATATAAGATATATATGACATATCTTATATACACTAATGCAACATGCAGACACTGTTGCTCTCATTAGGCTTCAGTGATAAAAACTGTTCAGATTCACTTGCATTTTATCACTTTGTTTTCTTACTTTAAATATTGATCTTTAGTGGTCCATTATGAGTGTAACATGTGATTTAATGTATGACTATTTTTTTGGTTGTGCCTTAAACATGTGTCTCCCTTGAAAATAAGCTCATTTTCTGTTCTAATACTGGTAACAGTCTGCTTCAGGTGTGGGGGTGGAAAGTGGAAAGACGAAAGGGAAAGCTTCATATTTTCCATGAACAGTAGGGGCGTTAAGGCTTTTCAGTAATCCTCAGATCATTTCATGCACATCCTCACACTGACGTGAACGTGACCGCGTCTGGATGGTCTCTTCATTTACCTGCAGCTCCACCTGCTGAGCAAAACAAACTTAAAGAAATCTTAACTTTTTATACAGTTTGCTTCTTTAGATTTGGGCCGACACAGACTTCCATTAGGCCTTAGCCTCACAACTCTAGTGAAAAACAAAAAAACCCTTTTAATTCCTTTAGGGGTGATAGATAGATAGATAGATAGATAGATGGATAGATAGATAGATAGATAGATAGATAGATATAGATAGATGATCGATAGATAGATAGGTAGATAGATAGATAGGTAGATAGATAGATAGATAGATAGATAGATAGATAGATAGATAGATAGATAGATAGATAGATATAGATAGATGATCGATAGATAGATAGGTAGATAGATAGATAGATAGATAGATAGATAGATAGATAGATAGATAGATAGATAGATTTTTCAAAACAGCATCTCTATGAGTATGACAATCATTCCATGCCATTCAAGTTCTGTACAACTTTACATTTAGGCTTTAAAGAACAATATTTTTATTTGGAAATTAGGAGAAATATTGTCAGCTAAGACAAAGATGTTCAGTTCAACACTTGCACCTATAAAAGACAAAACCTGAGAAACTGAACATGTTTGAAGTGGTCTCATATTTATTATTTTTTTAATAAACTTTATTTAGAACAATAACAATGACAATCTCAAACAGACCAGCGAAATACTGAATCATTCAGAACAGTATATCACACCTCCTTTTTCTTTTCTCCCAATCAGAGGAAAACACATCATTGCAACGGTGCAGTTGGTACACCACCATCAAACCAACAATAACTGAAACTAAACATATATATATATACACATACACATACATACATATATACATATACATACATATACACACATATACATACACACACACACATATATACACATATTTACATGCACACATAAATAATAATCATTAAAAAAATAAATGAATAAACAATACAAAATAAAAAAATAAAAATAAATGGAGAACAAGGAACAAAAATGAAGGAGACAAGGGGGATCATAAAATCTCTAAAAGTAAGGTTCCATAAACAAGACACATAACTTAAATAAGGGGAGATGGAAGGATAGGTGAATGAGGGGAGATGGATGGATGGAAGGATAAGTGAACAGATAGACAGACAGACAGACAGACGGATAGATGGATGGAAGTATAGGTGAATGAGGAATGACAGATGAATGGATGGATGGGTGGACGGACTTGATCGCCAGGAGGAAATCTAGGTGCCGTTGCTGAAGAACACACTGTATTTACCAGTAAACACCAAGCTGAGACCGTGCTTGTGCAGAAACGTCTGAGTCATGTGCTGATTTGTGAAATCAGTTGTTTATAAGACAAAACTGGAAATGTGAAGAGTTTTAGATTTATTTGTGTTTTGCTGAATTGCAGTGAAAGTGAAGCACACTCAGAGCTGTCACACTCAGAGCTGTAACTAAAGTCATTTATAAGGTTTTCCATCATTTGATATCTGTTTATACAGCAGCAACACAACAGCAGGAGGCAACGCTGCTCCCCAGCGCCCGCCCCCCCCTCAACAGATCAAGGTCAAACAGAAGACAAAAACTCGATCAAATACTAAAGAAAAGGAGTGGCATACTATCTTGGTTTTGTTGAAAGTGTACACTTGTAAATATGTCATGACATAGGTCAGTGTAAAATATGGCATTTTTTCAAACAAACAAAAACCTTGGGGCAACAATGTGATACTGTTTTTTGGGAGTGCATTTCGATGAATATTCACTAGAGGACGCCCTCCCCGTCCTTATTTCCAGCAAGAAGATTTTTTTTACCTGATTTCCAGCTCATTGACAAAATAGGTTTGAGCTGTTGATCCATTAAAACACGCTATATGGACAAAGGTATTGGGACACACCTCTTAATTCAAGGTTTGGGCTAGGACCCTTGTTTCCAGTGAAGCATAATCTTAATGCTTCAGCATACCAAGACATTTTGGATAAGGCCATGACTCCAACTTTGTACACACAATTTGTGGACACAACCTTTTCTATTCCAGCATGACTGTACCCCAGTGCAAAAAAAACTCCATGTTGGATGAGTTTGCTGTGGAAGAACTTGACTGGCCCGCACAGAGCCCTG
This sequence comes from Brachyalestes nurse, assembly GCA_037974405.1. NCBI lineage: Eukaryota > Metazoa > Chordata > Actinopteri > Characiformes > Alestidae > Brachyalestes > Brachyalestes nurse. The sequence continues at coordinate 6,513,676 of JBBPCY010000028.1, read as the reverse complement.
ACCTCAACCCATCCAACACCTTGAGGATGAACTGGAACGGCCAGGCCTTTCCGTCCAATGTCAGTGTCTGACCTCATAAATGCTCTACAGCATGAATGGGCACAAATTCACACAGAAACTCCAAAATGTTGTGGAAAGCCTTCCAAGAAGAGTGGAAGCTGTTACATCTGCAAAGGTGGGAACCAATTCCATATTAAAGTCAATGCATTTAAATTGAAAGTCCCAGTTGGTGTAGTGGTCAGGCGTTCCTATACTTTTGTCCATAATCACATGTGATATGAGAGCGATCTGACGGGATGATAGAAAATGTAGTTAAAGCCTTCATTTTAAAGGTTCAATACAATTTTTGCATCCAGTTCAGAACAGGTTAAAACGACAGCACATTATATAAAGCCACAGACTCGCAGAGAAAGAGAAAAAACCCGCTAAAAGCAGCTTTTGAAGCCAAAATGTTATAACACCACCTATTTGTTATCAATAACAACTCGTTGTTCTGTGGTGTGGGGGTGTCCACCAACTACTGGTAGAAGTCATCTGAGGTATCAGTCCTTTCTACGATTGGACAAAAGAGCTGTCAATCAAGTGTTTTCCCGCTGCTATTGGTTAGTTTGGTGTTTTCTGGGCGGGCCAGTGAGACCGAGGCTCGGGTCCCAGAAAGAAGGAGAGAGACGGAGAGGAGAGCAGAGAAAATGGCTGACAGATTTTCTAGGTTCAACGAGGAACGTGATTTCCAGGTAAAACCACACGCGAACAGGGGCTGCATGCAAGGCAAAAATATGTCCAGTATCTCCTCAGCGGCACTGCATCCATTTAATTTGGTTACGGACTCGTCTGGGCACGCAAAAAGCTGAAATCGGACAGATAAACTAAGCTAAGCTAATCGGCTAACTAGCTAATTTCGGTGCTTCTTGTGTACGTCTGTGCGTACATTATTTTTCCTGAAAATTTCGCCATGCGCCATTGATGAGAAAACAAAACTGCGGTCTAAGCTTTACAGCACAACCCGTTTGATAGCTAGTGTCTGTTTATTATCTTGTAAAAGACGGTACATTCGGTTGCTAAGCTAACACGCCAAGCTAATGAGTATAACATGACCGCCCTCTCAGACAACATGCACTGTCCTTTCTGTGCCCACATGCCAGAGTGCGCAGTTGTTGGTTTAAATGCACCGGATCTACGCCTTAATCTACTCAAATTAATTGCATTTTGATGTCTAGTTTGGAAAAAGCTGCAGACCTGAACTGGAATAAAAACAGAAGATTGAGCTGTTACCCGTATGTTACTTGAACATAGGATTGTTTTGCTTTTCCTGGGTATGAATTTGTGACACATTCATTGCTTCTTAAATAAAGATGTTTGTGTCTTCTTGTGGGAGTCGAGGTCAGTGGTTTAGCAATAGCTAAATGCAATGTCATTATATCGCAGTTGGTGTAATGTCAGGCGTCCCAATACTTTTGTCCAGAAAGTGTAAATCACGTGATGTGACTGCATGGTAGAAAATGTAACGTCTTAATTTTTTTGTTGCTATTTTTAAATTCCAGTTCAGAATAGGTAAAAGCTACAGCACATTATAGAAATCCATAGACATGTAGCGAGAGAGGAATTTCCTGCTAGAGGCTTTATTTTATGTGAAGAATGCATTTGCTGTCTTTCTCCGTGTTCACTCAAATACAATGGCTTGTTTGTGGTCCATCAGTTTACATATTTGATTTGCATGTCATGCCTTCTGTTAATCCTTCAGCTGTTGTTGCAAGCTAGTTTTTAGTCGCTGCTTACTTCTTACTCTTGGCTCAGTTCATGTGGAACTTCTGCCTTAAAATATAGCGACGTGTCTGAATAGTCCTGATCGTGTCCATCTTTTTGTTTTTATTGCAGATTTTATTGTCAGTTTGGTTCTGATTGAAATAAATGGTGCTATGGTTTCTATACTTTTTGTGAAGGATGGGACTTTTACTGTGCAGCACATTTAGTTAGAAGCAGGTGGTGTGGTGGTTAGGGAGTTGCCCCTGCCATCAGTAGGGTGTGGGTTTGAATCCCAAGACTGCCAGTGACACCACTGAGGTACCCATGAGCAAGTTACCATTTCCACACACTACTCGCTGCTGTGAATCGGTTAAATGCAGTGAAAGAATTTCACATTGTTCACACTGTGTGTTGTGGTGTGTTCACATATGACAAATGGACACTTTTCAAATGATTCCTAAATTCACACAGATTAGCATTTTCTGGGCTGCAGGAGGATGTCTTGTTTTTATTGGATTTATTTGGACACACCTTTAATTTTGTATATGTCTGTGTGTTTCTGAGCAGTTGTAACATGATTCTGGTTCTGATAAGCACATAAGCGGAGCACTCCAGTGTTTCTCACAGGTCTCAGATAAATCTTGGGGAGCAGTGTAATATTGTGATGCCTAGGGATATTCAAACTGATTACATTATTATTATTATTATTATTATTATTAATACATTGAGTATTCTTATGAAGCATGTATGATTTCTAACTTAAAAAAAAATAAGTAGGACTCAATACTTTGGTAGTAAAAAAGATTTGAATTTGGATCATGTCTTACAAATAATGTAAGTCTGATTATTTACGTAAGAAATTCACATTTCAGTTTCTTCCATGTTAGCTTGTGTCTCCTAAACCAGAGGTCTAACCAGAGGTTCAGTGTCTTGTCATGTTGCTATCTGTGGACAGATGGTTCTCTTCCTCTTGACAAATGTTCAGCCCCATTCTTAAAAAAGTGTTTCTAAAACTGCTTCATTAGAGTATTTTTGTTTAGGCTGTAATGGGGGAAACAGATGTTCTGATTTTTTTTCTGCGATGGACCATAAATAGTGTTTTTGGCCTTCTGTTTGTTTGCTATGCAAACCGGGAAGTGTCAGCCTTCCAGCATGCCAGGACGTAAAGGCAGGATTAGTTTGGTAGCTACTGTTTGTGTCTGTTCAAAAACGGAACTGGTTATGATCTTGGGACAAGAAGTTTCTTGGACCATTGAAGCAATTTTCAGTCACAACAATGACAAGATCAAGAAGGCCGTACAGTACGGAACAGTATTGGACCCTGATGTATTTTTAATCAAATGTCCTATGAAGCATAAATGAAATATTTGACCTATTTACATATAAGTTTTTACAGTTGCCTCTGAACTTGGTGTCATGGGCCCTGCCTAGTTCACCAGTAATTAAGCCAAATCAACAAATTTGTGCTACTGTTGCAGGAATAAACTGTTTACTTTTGTCACCATTGATTTGATAGAAAAAAATCTAAACATTCATTTAAGGAAGACAAGTGTCCTTTTCATTATTGTTTTTTTTAAGGTGACTTGCTTTGTTTACATTCACCGAATGGCAGTTTCAGTGGCAAGACCATCAAAACATACACATCTTACCCCATTCTGTCATTTATTCTCATATATGCTCTTATAGCAAATGTCACTGGTTAGAGTTAATTTATAAGCTTTGTCTTACAACCCAGTACTGTCATGTTAGATTTAGTACTGGGAACAGTTATGAACAAGCTAGTGTGTATTTAGTTTCTGACTGGCCTTGTTTCCAATATAATTATAAAGTAATTGAGGAGAAATCAGCCAGAGACTGAATAAATTAGAAATGCAGCACACTAGCTTCTTCATAACTAGCCCCAGTCCTGACAGTTTAGTGAGTGTAGCATTGAATAGTAGTTTCAAAAAGAGTTGTTAGGCATTCTTACTGTACATAAAGTAAATTTAGTCCCCGATCTGCATCTGAAACGCTTGTATATCTGTATATATAATTAAGCCAGATAACTATAACCATTGTTGGTTACATGGTAGGACTTTAGGTTACCTAACTTAATTGAGAATAAAACTGACCCAGAAGTTGGTTGCTGCAAAATTCGGCATGTTTAAAGGTAGTACAGACATGACTGAAAATATAAGTGTAGTTTCCTCTGTTTATTTATCTGCAAGCACGATTTCCTTTAGCGCAGAAAAATGGTACTCCTTGTGTTTCCTTTTTAGTGGAGTATTAGTGCTTGCATGAGAAAGTAATTAGACAGAAAGCAATTTGCCCAATGTTAATCTTTAAGAACATATGGATGAAGCTTTAATATGCAGTGAAATAAAAAAAACCTGTTTTGCTTGTCTCGTGGTGGAGCATGTTTAAGGATAATACAGTATGTGAGAAACAATGTGGGGAAAAATGCTAGGGCTGTATTTCAAACCAGTGGAAAGTGACACTACGCAAATGCACCAAATGTATTTTCTTCATTTTCTTTATGGATACTATGCTTTACAGTAAACAGTTAACAGCTGCTGCAATATTTATTTTTCCTTTACTGACAAGTGAGTCTTGTAACTAATCACTAAACTGGTTCTGTTTATACACATTTATTTCTATGGGGATACAAAGGCAGTAAAATTCATAAAATCCAAAAATTGCAGAGTAGATCTGGAATAAATGTTATTTTGAAATATTTGAGATATATACATCAATAATTGTTTTTATTGTCTGTCAGTACTCAGAAGTCATGCAGATAGGCTATCAAATACTAAATACTTTTCTTTCATTTAATCAACTCCCCTCGTTTATAAGATTATATTGACTGATGCGTCAGACACTTGATGTCCGTGTTCTCGCTTATTGTTTCCACTCTTGTCTTGCAACTGATGATATTTTATTGATTCAGATGTCTTGACTGTTTACTTGCCTGAATAGCAATGACTTTGAGCATCTGTGACCAGAATACAAATCCACTGGTCTTCTTACTTCACCACACTTTTTTTTTTTCAGATTTGCGAGTGTCTGCTTTTATTTACTTGTATTTGATTAAAAACAAACAGGGGCCAGTGTTTCAGTGCTAGTCAATTGCTATTAAAATCGTTACCTAGCAAATGGAAAGCACAGGGTTTAATTGGTGTGTATTCGCAGCCTGTTCATTCATTTATGCCTCATGTGTTTCCAGCATGTATTTAAAAGCTTTGTGCATTGCACACCTTTACTAGGATTAAAATCTTTGAGTTTAGACATCTCATTAGAGAGATAGCTGTTCCAATTTTTTCTTCAGACATTTAAAAGAAATGTTAATTGCAGTGGTAGTATCATGACTATTTAATCATTTTCTCATTATAGAGTTCATAAGCTGTTACGGTCTAGTTTTATTAGACTAAGGCTGTTGTGCATGTTTAGACATCTTATTAGAAAGAAGCTAAATTGCTGATATACTATTTGGTTATTTAAAAGCAGTGTTAATTGCAATGTTTTGTCATGATAAATCATTTTCATTATAGACTTCATAACCTGGTTCTGTCTAATTTTATTAGATAAGGTAAGACTGTTGTGTATGTGACCACAATTAATAATTAGGCTGGTAATTTCTCTTGAACTTTATATTATTATTATTATTTTTAATTTTCTAAGAGTTTTTAGATTTATTGTTATTTTTATTGATATATTTGGGCCACCAGCTTGGAATTTGACTCTGGCACCACTTGCCTGAAGTGTTCAGCTGTTTTTGGGTAACCTTGATTCTGTGTCTCTGCACAGTTAAGATGGACAGCCTTTTCTACACAGCACACTTTGCTCTGAAGTTTGGCACAGCTGTGGCATTCCTCCGGGAGGCTGGTGGCCGTGTTGACAGCTCTGGGTCCCTCTCCTTCAAATCTACTCTTTCTTCCTCCCCCATTAGGTGCTGTGGAAGCTTAGTGGGTGATATTTGTAGTCTGTGCCAGTGCACTGGTGTTAGCGGAACTCCGTGATAGGGTTATACAGTTTAGTGATAAAAAAAAAAACTGTGGTTGCAACATAGGTCATTCCTTGCACTCTGCACTTTTATTCAGTCTTTTAAGTTCAAGTTAGCATGCCTTACTTAAAATTGAGATTTTACTGAGCTTCAAATAATTAGTGTTGTTGCATCAGCAATCACGATACTGTTCTTTCTTAGTTTTATTTATTTTTTTGGCTGAATTTGAGGCCTCGTCTCCTACAATTTTGGAAATACGGGCATGGTTCCAATGTCAGAACATCCGTTAATATCTCCTTAAGTGCACGTGTACACAGCTAATTGATAAGATGATCAAGGGCCAAGTACTGATCCTTCCAAAAAAAAAGCACATTTTGTGGTTGAGTCCCCTCTGCAATATATGTGGAGAGACAGAAGATGGTCAAGTCATCTTAGAGAGAGAGTCTGACTCTGACTCTGTGGGTATGACAAAGGGGGTAAAAAAACAAATGTGGGGAAAATAATCTGGAGCAAAATACCCGGCAGACTCTGAATCAGAAGATCCAAGTTGGAATCCATGGTGCTTGAAGATTTTTATGAATGCAGGCTTATTTTTGTACGCAAAATACTGGTCTCCAAATACTGGTTTGTAGTAATAAAGTGGTGTGGAAATGAAATATACCTTTGGATGGGTTTGGATATTTTTCGCAGTATTGATGGATCACGCTGCAGGAATAAATGCGACGATAGCCAGACAGCCTGCAGTTTTTGCTTTGCGTGTCAAATCACATGCACATTTCCTGCAGCAAAGCATTGTTTTAGCTTCCAGCTTAGAAAGCTCTGGGAATGAGGAAAGAAAAAAGTGGAACCAGCGAGAGTGAAAGTGAACTTGCGTTATCCCTCCAAGCTGTGGAAGTTCTTGATAAAAAAGGTAACTGACTAACAGATGCAGTACCGGTTTAGTCTGTTACTCACAATAGCAACTTACTGAATCTTGGATATCCGCATAAATGAGAGAAACTTGCTACGTCTTATCAAAACATTTTTACTCCATTTCGTACCTCCTTCTTAACTAAGTTTAATTTACATTTAGAAATGACATTAGATTTAAATGCTCTCAGCTTCAATATAGTTATCTATAACTTGTAGCTTGAAGTTATCACACGTTAGTGTTGAAACTAGCATTGAAACTTTAGTTTGGTCATTTTTAGTTTATTTTATTTTTACTCTGGTATTCTTATTCTATGTTCACTTTTGACATTTTATAATTGTAAAATGTATCATTGGTACTTGTTGAAAAATATACTACAAAATGAATTAATACAAGAGATGTTCAAAAAGTTACTGGTCTTTTTGTTGGAAACAGTGAATGCTGGAGAAGTAGTAACTGAGAGTTTAGCGGCATCTTGATTTTTGGAGCTCGAAGGTGATTCTCATGTGATGAAAGCAGCAGTGCATCAGTGGCTATGTGCTCACCCAAAAACATTTTTTGCTGATGACCATGTTAGTCATGTTAATTGGTTTTGAAATTCTTAATAAATAGACTTTAAAAAAGTGCACAACCTTGTCCCTCACAGTGTATGTGTACATTCTGTGTACATTTTGTGTGTGTTTAGTTCATCTTCCTTCCTTCGGTTTCATTTTAAGCAAAGCAGAACAGAACAAACCAGTCGAACCAAACAGTTGACCAAGGTGTTTCGGGTATGTTAGACTTTCTTTAAGCAGAGTAGCAGTCATCTTAATGCTGTGAAATGTTTGAGCATATCTTTGAACCACTTCCTCAGTGAGCTCACTGTGGCGCTTCCTGATGGGCTGTTCCGTATTGAAACTGTAAGCTTGTTGGCTTTCTCACCGTGCTGCCAGAGGGTCAGAGAAGATGTGTATGTACTGCAGAGAGCAGAGGCGGTTCTGCTTCTGTTTGGTCTTTAGGCTTTGTTTGCATTTGCTCAGCTGTGGAGAGTGTGACACCCAGCTTGCTGTTACGTTAAGGGACAAATGTCTAAAATAAAATGTTTATGTAAGAAACAAATTGCTCGTTGTACCAGTTCTTCATTATCAGCAGTCATCAGCATTGTTTGTGTTGCTCTTGCATCAGAGCATATAAAGATTCATATCATGGAACATCAGTTCTTCCTTGTTTTGTGTTTTGATGCAGTTTGTTTCGGATGTTTTGTTTGTGCAATGTCATGTGATGCGTTTATCTACCTTGTCGCTCTGCAGCATTTCAGCTTCTCCTGTTCATTTATTAGTGTTTCAGCTCTGCTTTTTGAATGAGAAGCGTTACAGTCGGAACAGAAATTATGTGTATATCGGTCTTAAAAGCACGGGAACCTGTTCAATCCTTAAAGAAATGTAGAGGTTAGGAAACAGTCACGTTCAAGTGAATGACAACTGTTTTCTTACAGAGATTTCACTTGACCTCAGGGGGAGATTTCACTTGACCTCAGGAAGAAATACAATACAATTTTTTTTTTAAAACATCCTTTTGTGCACTCTTGTCCTCACCAAAAAGATAAATCCAAAATCTAGATACTCTTTCTTGCCAATTTCCCATTCAGGGGACTTAAAAAGGGTTGTCTTACTCTGCTTGACCAAGATTTCTTACCATTTTTTTCCCGTATTCTTTTGGCAGTCAGTGTCTTGCCTGTGCTCACTGAGCTCCAGCTCCTGAGAGACCTGCACTCAAGCTGTCCCGGGCTAAGCCTCCTGTTGGCAGGCAGATATCCCCATTGGTCCATTAAAACGGATGGGGAGGTAGAGGCAGTAGAGAAATGTGCTGCACTGGAAAGTATTTCCCAAGGGAGGTGTCAGTCACACCAAGATCCAAGATCTTGTGGAAAGCCTTCTAAGAGGAGTGGAAGGGGGACACCAACTCCATGTTAAAGTCTGTATTTGAATGCAATGTCATTAAAGTCCATATTGGTATAATGGTCTGGTGTCCCAGTACTTTTGTCCATATGGTGTAACACATGCATTATACGCTGTAAACTGGAAAATATTTATTAGTTTTGTTGATATCCGGTATGTCCAATATTGTTATTGGTGTTACAGCCAGTGTCACAGCCTGTAATCACGACCTATTGCTCTTGTAGTCACTAGCGCTAGGCATTTCCATTCCGTTCAGCTCACTGAAACTGAACAACACTTGGCTGCAATAACCACTGCATTACAACACAACCCCCCACTACCACGTCTGCTGCACTGCACCACTGCCCTGTTGCATTTAATCCACTCCTGTGCTAATTAGTGCTTTTGCCAATGTTGAACTGGTTAAAGCGTGTAGACAATCCACTTCTGTCACCGTATAAAAATAAAAATGCCACCATGCCACACCACTTCTGGTTTTGCTCATTGAAGTTGTAAGGCATCCAGACATTGCAGTGCTGAAAGTTTGCCAACACAGCAACTCTAGATAACAATCGCTGCCCCACACAAAGAACACTGGAGGTTTGATTCCCTGTCCAAGCAGGAACGAATCTCCTGGATCAGCTGTAGTTTTTGGGCTAGACTCCTAAACTAATTTTCACTTCTATTTCCAGGTTGTTCTGGATAGTAGGCCTTAGGAATATGGTACTTACTAGGGCACAATATTTGTGTTTTCTTAAGGTCATTGCACATCATATATATATGTTTTAACCTTCTAAAATGAAAAGTTGTCCGATATTAGTATCGACCACAAGAAGACATGAACTGGCTATCATTATTACCCAGAAATTCTATACGAGTACATTTTTAATCGATATTGATCTGGCTTCTCTGGCTGCAGCTGTAAGCTGAAGCCATCTTCACTCACTGCAGGCACTGATGGTAGGTTTGTGAAAACAGAATGCAGTAATAAGAAAACAGATGTTTCGCTTTCTGTTGTTTACAAGAAGTAGACTGCCGTGCCTCAGCAATGAATAAAACATTGCGCTTGGGTTCATTTCACCGCCCCCGCACGAGAGTGATGAAATTGAGGTAGACTGAGGTAGCGAGATGCCTGGGAAAGGGACAAGATGTTGTTTTGTGTTGGGGGTTAATGTCAATGTTAATAGATGCCTGCTAAAACTTGGAGTAATGGATGGTTTTAAATTGTTTAATCATAGAGCCGTGCTGCCAATTATGAGCGTGATGCCGCAGCCCTTTCTGTTCTGTTTACGTTTACGGCATTTAGCAGACGCTCTTATCCAGAGCGACGTACATCAAGGGCTGATTTTGAAACTTGTAGATGCCTTCAGTTGAAATTTTGTTTGTATGTCTGTGTTTGTTTCCTAGAGTGCAGAAAAACAGGGGTGTGTGTGTAAACTATGAGCAGTGTGGTTAAGTGACTTTCAGCTTCTGTGGAGAAGAAGCATGACCTGATTTGATCCCATGTGGTTTCCATTCAATAGATCTCACCCTGTTTCTTGTCAGCATGGAATGTGCATCTGTTGTGTACACAAACACACACACACACACACACACACACGCACAAAAGGTGGTGGTGTTTCAGCTAGGGTCACCAGGGTGAGTGTGTGTGTGTGCAGGATTGCTGACGAATTCACGAAGGCTGTTAATATGACTGTATGTCGTACTTATGATAAATTATGTCATGGTCTTTTGGGAGTGTATCATGGGCATGCTCTGTACTTTAACCGCAGTGACCAGATGCAGATACTATTAAAAATGAAAGATATACAGTTTGCTCTTACATTTTGCTACCGCGGATGTGAATTTGGTCTCAGTACACATGTACAGGTGAGTACAGGTTTGAGAGATAGTGTATTGTAGCTGTTAGCGTTTACTCTGCCTTTGGCCATGATGGATGACTAAAGCTAGAGCGTGGAAACCATTTGGGAATTAGGTTGCTGGCAGCATATTTGTCGAATACCTTTTCAGTCCCCAGACAATATGAAATATTTTCCATCACTCCTGAAATCCACTAACACATTTAAAAAAGGATACGTCCTGGTAGAATTGGCTCGGTCTAAAATTATCCACTTGTTTTATGCAGTTAGTGTTACATTTTCCGTTTAACAAGGTCAAGCTGCTTTATAAGGTCAGGCAGTGGAACACAAAGTTTCTGGTAAGTTTTGAAAAACATGCTCATATGATTGATTATGGCATTTGCAGAAATAATGTATTTTTATAAATGCATATGGTGCTTAAAAGCATTACCAAAATATTTAGAATGTGATGCAGCAAAGTATGCTGAAATAGGGAATTATACAAGAGATTGTATTTCTACGTCTCATTTGTTCCTTTTTGGTATTGTTCGGAGGGATTTTTTTTCATGTCTGGATTTGAGAAGTGATATGAACGTACAGCACATCTTTTGGAAAATATTTTATATCTTCCGGGGCCTGCAAATGTATTCAACAAATATGCTCCAAGCCACTTGCTTCCCAAATGAATTCCAAGCTCTAGCTGTAGTCATCCATCGTGATGATTGTATGAGGCCGTTTTTGTCATTGGCCTGTCATTGTGGCTGAGGTTGATTCCCTACAGCAAGGATTGGTGGAGAGATGCAACACATGACGACAGCATGTCTCGTTTAACAGCTCGCTGTTGAACGTGTGTCTGTGTGTTGATGAGAAAGCATTCAGGCTTCAGAAAAACAGTTTAGTTAAAATATCATGGTTCTGTTTATACACTGTATTTTCAGACTTGCGGGTTTTGTGGTTCTACATGCAGGATAAGTTCTGAGCTTTCTGTAAAGTGTGGAGGTGAGTGGGAGTGGGAAAGAGTGTCTTTCATAATGACCTTTCTCCTTTAATGAAAAGATGAGCAGGTGCAGTACATCATAAATCTTACATCCTCCTTCTCAAGGTGCCCTCATTTCTCCCACTCGATTACGCTCCAGGGAGGGTTTCTCGCAGCAGTTACATGCAAATAACCGAGCCAGTCTGTCTTCACAGTGAGGCCTGAGCTGTCCTGAGTTATTGTAGTAGTTTTCAGCCAACACTACAGGATAAATGATACCCAGATTGATGCTGAAAATGTGGGAAAACATGAAAATAGGGTTTTTTTGTTGTCCTTGACCTATTAAAGTCCCCACATTACAAGTCTTCGCTTTGAACATGATATCATTCAGAACCTGACATCTTGCAGCATTTCTAGCGCACGGTGGACGACAGCAAAGCTCAGACTGTTGTGCTATTTTTAATAATAAGCTTTATTTGTGCAGCACCTTTCATGTGTTTAAGACAGCTCAAAGTTATTCACAGGAACCTGAAATAAAGGAATAATGAAGAGGAAAAATGTGTGTTGAAATGAATTAGGCGTTAACAAAGAGTAAGAGTAAGTATGAAGGTGTGTGCATTTATGGGAGTTTCAAATCCAGTTTGAAACTGAACTGAATACGACCTGTCTGTGAGTAGCAGGTAGGAGTAAAGAATGGATCATACATGCTTAGGCCACACAGGATAATCAGGGAACATAATCGTTTAAACTGAACCCAGGTAATAAAATAACAAAGAATATTCAAATTAAAACAGATTACGAGCAGAAACAAGATCTGTACAGTGTACAAAATGTAATAGAATAGAATATCTGTGCTGTAAAGTTCAGTGTGCTCGTTTACTAGAGAGGCAGGTGAGGTACAGTGAGGTAGAGAGTTCAGTTTGTGTTAGAATGAACACAACACAGTTGTTTGTCGTGTCCTGGTTAGGAGTTTGATGTTCTGAGGACTGAAGCTCCTCCTGAGTCTCTGTTTTGTCAATAAACCTCCTGAAGACCTGATTTCAGGCAGTTAGAAAAGACAGTTACTGGATGAGCCAAATCTCTGGTCCTGGTTTCTCTGATCCTGGTTTCTCTGATCCTGGTTTCTCTGATCCTGGTTGCTCTGGTCCTGCAGACTATGCAGGCATGGTCCTTTTTTTCTAATCTGTGTCTTCTCTTGTCTAACAGGGCGGAAATCACTTTGACCAGTATGAGGAGGGCCAGTTGGAGTTGGAACAGGCCTCTCTGGACAAGCCCATAGAATCGGTAAGGTCCCACCCATATCTTGTGCCATTGGACTAAATCGACGACTGACTGTGTGTGAGCGAATGATTGGTCCAGTCAGAGATTATAGTCACACCTCCTCTGCTGTCAGCCCTGCCCCCTTTTCAGTGTCTCGATCTCGTCCCACGTTCCCCCTCTCTCAGATTTAGTCAAGTTCCCTCCTCCTTTCATGTTTGTCTCTCTAGAGCCCCTATAGAGTACCTTCTAGCTCCCCTTCCTCAGTGATCACCTCTGGTGTCTTCACCTGTGCAACTGTTACCATAGTTACCATAGCCACACGATGTGGAGATTTGTTGAATTGTACCAATCACTGTGATCAGTCCTCCTCTGTTTTTGCCTCACTTGATCACAGATATGAGCGCTGTGTGTGTGTGTGTGTGTGTGTGTGTGTGTGTGTGAGAGAGAGATGAGGCGTTGTCTGTGTGTGTGTTGCGTCATGCCCCAGGGCCTTTCTGTTTCATTTTTGACATGTTTATTGATTTTAAACTGTGGAGTGGACAACACACTGACTCTTAATAAACTGTAGAGCCCAATCCGAAGCTTAGTAGCATGCACTAGCATACATATCTGGTCTGGAACAATCGAATATCTTTAATAAATTACTTTTTGAGAGTGCGTTATGATGCACTAGGGAAAATCTTGATAAAACTTCTTATTGGATAGGGCCTTAATAAAGACTGAGATTGTTACTGATTAAAATGTTTGAGTAAATGGCAGTTTTAGTTTAGGCATTTACTTCACCTTGCCACAGAACTATATATACAGTATATTTGTTCTGCATCTTTTACTGATACTTAGTCAGAATTCGCCTATATTTCTTCAGTTGTTTATTTACCTAGGATTATGGCAGCCCTAAGATTAAAAACAATTCACTTGTTTCATAGCTGGGTCTTTTTTTCCCACCTTATTCTGCAGCGGGATTTTTCAGGCTGTGCTGGTTTTGAGCAATTGGATTAGCCTCATCCAACTGCTGTGTAGGAGGATGCCAAGAGGCTGCTTGATGTCCAGAGTGACGCTAGATCACACTGTCCTGAAGCATCTCTCTCGCTCTCGCTCACACACTTGCACACGATCACTCGTGTGACATACAGGCATATTTCAAGAATATAGAAACAGAAAATTGATTTGTAATGAGACCCAGCAGGCCAAAACACAGCATCATGATACTTAAGGACATTTTGACGGTAAATAATAGGTCATATTTGTTATGATATTTGACAAGCAAAAAAAAAAAATCACTGGAACCACAAATGTTTTTATTCAACATTTCACTGTGGTGCACGAAATCCAATTAAACACAGCTAATCTCTTTGCAATTAAACATGCAATTGGGCACTGTTCTTTAAGTACTAACTATAATATAATTTTTCACAAAAATGAAATATAATTGCCCAGCCCTAAAATGTTAAAGGACAAAGAATGTCTTATGTCATGTAAAATATATTTAAATAAGAGTTTTGACACAAACAAGTTTCAAAAAGTTTTATACATGTGTACTCTTCATTCCCCAGTCCGTTTAATTCAAAAATTAATCTACAAAAATTTAGCTCACGGTTTTTGTAATCTCACGAGAAACACATTCTTAAGCTAACTCTTCCAACAAAATTTACCACGACTGACTCTTAACTGTACCAATTTGTCTAACAGCAATTAAGTTTGTACACAAAGGCATTCTCTTGTTTTATGGGGGGGGTGGCCTAGTGTGTAGGATACATGCCTCTGGATGAAGAGGTCATGGGTTTGAATCTTACCTTCAGCCCTGGGTCCCTGAGTAAGACCCTTAACCCCAAGTTACTCCAGGTAGACTGCCCCCTGTAGTTAGGAAATGGAAGTCGCTTTGGATAAAAAGCATCTACTAAATGCAGTAAATTTAAATGTAATGTTAGTTATCTCCAAAGTCGACCAGAGGAGGTTTCTTCCTCCACTTTAGGGAGTTCTTCCTCACCTCTTTCACCCTTGACTTACTCACTAGGGGCTCGGACCTGGACTCTGTAAAGCTGCTTTCTGACAGCACTGGTTGTAAAAAGCGCTATATAAATAAAATTGACATTTACATGTATTCGCCTGCTCCGACACTGAAGTTATAAGGAGTGTTTCAGGCTGGACAGCCTTCAGTCTGAGACATCACAATATCATTTGCATATCGGTCTAAACAGAATAGTAATTGAAGCAGTCTGTTAAATCTCTTTCGCAGATTCAGATGACTAACAAAAACCGGCATTCGCAGCCTAATTTTGTTGCATGTTTCCATGAGTTCTGTGTGTTTTCCACTCCAAAATGAATGTGAGAGCAAGAAAGTTTGCTTGGTGTGTGTCTGTGTCTGAAAGAGAGGAAATAAAAAGTGCCTACCTGTTAGTGTGTGGGTGTGTGTGTGTGTGTGTTTGCGCACCAATGATCAGTATTTGTTTGCGTGTGTATGTGTTCTGTTTTTGTGTTAGTGTCTGTGTAGGACAGTAATTTCAGATATTTGCAGTATTGTACACAACTTGGGGTGTTCGACATTTCTCTCCTGCAGCGAATTGGCCCCAATTAGCTAAGCAGCTCTGACCCGGTTTGTATCTGCACGCTCTGCTCTACTACTCCTGTCACTTTAGGGGCTCCTTGTAACGCTTCTCTCACTCTCTCTCTATCTCTCTCACTCTCATTCTCTCTCTCTCTCTCTCTCTCTCTCTCACACACACACACACGCACATTCTTGTCTTTCTCTTACACTCTGTCTTTTCTCTCTCACCTCTCTCTCTTTCGGACTCTCTCTCTCTTTCTCTCTCTCTCTCCTTCTGTCTTTCTCTTTCTCTTTCCAACACAGTGATTCGGTGTACAGTACCCTCTGTCATTATGTGCTGGCATGGTGCTTGTGCAACTGGGACTGCATTTTTTCGCTGATTAGGCATGTAGATAATATCGCAGGCAGCTCTCGTATTTGTCTGTCTCGCTCGCTCTCTCTCTCTCTCTCTCTATCTCTCTCGCTCTCTTATAGCCTAGCTTGCCTGCCGGCCTCCTCTCCATATTGCCCTCTCAGCTCTAATCAGTTAAAACATCCTTTCAGCTTTGAATGCTCAGTAGATAATTAAAACTGCTGTACATTACATTTACCACAAAAGGTAGCGGTTCAGAAAATCTTGAGAAATCTTGCAAGTACGCTCTTACATATATTAAGATTCTTTAAAATCATGCTTCCCCCCCCCCAAGATCAGCAGTAACATCCTTCAGCATGAACAATGCAGTAATGCATTATTTGGAGTGAACATCCGGGCTATGAGCTTTAATTTAACTCGGATTGGCCAGTAAATGACCACAAATGACCCTCTTCTGGTTAAACTAATCCAGTTTCTGTAGTGCCTAAGATAACTGGAAGTGAGAAGTTGTATGAAAAGGTTCAAACCCTTTTTAAGCAAGATTTCTCAGGCCTTTCGAATAACTGGATGTCCAAGATCTGCTTACTGTTTAGCTGCATCCTCAGCTTGTAGATACCAGGCAGGAAAGATGCCTGAGAGGGCTGGAGAGCAGGAGAGGTGGCTTTGGCAGCTACCCAACTGAAAATATTCCTGCTCCTGCGCTATTGTCTATGGAGGGACGTGGAGAACAGGGTAACAACACACACACACACACACAAAGATGCAGAGACGCTACAGCACCTGTCTTGACTCCTGTCACTGTATGTCACTCTATATTATCGAGAAAATGAGTGTTTTTCAGGGAAAAATTTAAAAGAAAAATAAGAAATACAGTATTTAGGCCTTACTTATCAGTTTTCGTATTCTATATTCTGGAACCAGATTTGAAGCACCTGTTCTATATTTCCACCAGAAGTGTTTTATACAAGCCATCGCTTAGCAAGTGGTGCTGGGACAGTGACAGCCGTCCTTGTGTGTGTGTGTGTGTGTGTGTGTGTGTGTCTGTGTGTGTCTGTGTGCGTGCGTGCGTGTGTGCGTGTGTCTGTGTGCGTGTGTGTGTCTTGCTCTTGATTCTCCACGCCCTTCTTCTGCCACTCATTGTGTGTGATCCGTAGGCAGCTAGAGGTCTGTGGTTTTTATTTTATTGGGATCTTTCTTCTCTGTCTCTCTCTTTTCTCTTTCTCTCTAATATTTTTTTTTATCTCCCTTCACTCCCTCTTTTTCTCTTGCTTTTTGTTCTGTAATATTTTTTTTAGCCTTGCATGTGTTAACTTGGTAGCAGTCATTCTTCTCTCTCTTTTTCTGTCTGACCATAACCCTGCCCCCCCCCGCCTTATGTTTGTCCCCAATACACCCCACACCTGGGAGATGTGCACTGGGCAGCCACAAAGTTAGTGGATTCTCTCTTGCTTGCTCATGCGTGCGTACACACACACACACACACACACACACACACCCACACACACACACACACACACAATGTGAAGGGACACGTTTTATGTATGTGAATGCATACATATATATATAAACATACCCACGCATACGTATATACTTGGGAGTAAGAAAATTGTTATCTGTTTACACATAAATGTAATAGTTTGTCTCTTATGTATTAAATATCTGTATAAATTAAGTTTAAACCTTTCCTTAACTTTATTCTAAGTAACTTAGAAAACTATGTGTACACACATGCATATAATATGTAACATTTAGTTTGCAGGATACACACATACACATAAAACAGGATGCACACACATACAAATACGACAACTGCCCTAAACTCTCTTATCTATACTCTTTCTCCTCTGCATCTCCCTGAATCTTGTTTTCTTTCTTGCACATACACACATGCACAGTGTAGCTGAGAAAAGCAGTGCCCTTTATTTCACTCTAAAGTGGGAGCTCATTGATGCAGTAATGGCATGCTTTACTTCAGTCTTCACCGTAGCAGCATTAGAGCAGAGGGCAAAACGCTCACACTCATTTTTAATCCATAGATGGGATTATACAAACTGTATATCCACACTTTAAAGGAGACCACAAACATGTAGCACTGTCTAGCTGCATCCTTCAGGCCAAACACACACACACACCCTTTCAATCTGTCTGAAAGATGAATCCAAGAATGTTCTGAGGGAAAGGTCAAAGTTTTCACACACTGTCCTGACCCTTGCACATGCATCCAGATTGGCGCTCTCCAGTATGTTCAGTGTGGAGGGAGGGGAGGTCAAACGTGATAATTGATGTTCCTTTTCCCCCGTGCAAGGTAATATAACTTGGAAGGTAAAAGTCAATAAGATGAACAGGAATAAACTGATAAATTGTTAATTTATTAAAAGTAAATGTTCTTATTTGATGGGAGAAATGAACATGGTAGAGGTGGTCAGTTTTGGTTTCAGATTGACTAACTACTGTGTGTATATATAACAAGACGAATTGCAATCACAGTCTCTGACCTTATCGTGCAGCCCTGGATGAGGCTTAGTAAATATAAAAATAAGGGCAGTGTGATTTTCATTCCTCAGTGGAAAATTATAAAAATAAATCCATGGGAAGATGAGCTTAAACTGAAAGCTACAACACTCGTGCTTTCACACACACTCTCTCTCACTCACTCTCACTGTCTCTTTCTCACTCTCTCACACTCTCTTCTCTCTCATTGTCTCTCCCTCTCTCTCGTACTCTAGCTCTCTTTCTCTCTCTCTCTCTCTCTGTCTCTCTCCCTCTCTCTCTCTCTCTCTCTCTCTCTCGCTCACACTGTCTCTCTCTCTCTTTCTCTCGCTCGCTCTCACTGTCTCTCTCTCGCTCTCGCGTTTATCGTCTCTCTCTCTCTCTCTCTCTCTCTCTCTCTCTCTCTCTCTCTCTCTCTCTCTCCCGTTTATTGTCTCTCTCTCTCTCTCTCTCTCTCT
>JBBPCY010000028.1:6466374-6479991 GCA_037974405.1 Brachyalestes nurse | reverse complement strand
CCCCCCCCAAAAAAAAAAAAACCCTTGACCCCCCTCTCTGTGTGCCTCAATCTTCCTGCTTAACCAATTGGTGTTTCTTTTTTGCAGCGTTATGATCCTGGCCATGTTGTGCTGATGGTAAACTTAGTGGTAAATGTTATTTTTCCCCTGATTGAATTGGTTACTTTATTATTTATTTTTTTTTATTTGATTTATCCTTTTGAGTTTTTGTTTTGCTCAGTTTAATTTTTAACCCTCCCTCCCATATAATTTTGTTTTCCTTTTCATTTTTATTCTTGTCATCAGAGCACCAGTATTTTTTTAATAAGCTTTAACTGTCTCTACCTCTCTCTGTATTAGTCGTCATTCTGCTGCCTGTGTATCAGTGTAATTTACATTACTCTTCTAGAGCATTTCTCATTTCGTTTGTTTTCAGTTTTTTTGCGAGATCTTGTGATTCACTTCCCCTTTTTTTCGTTTCAATGCACATTCTTCACCGGAATGCATAATAATGCTAGATGAGATGTCACTCGTGTTCCCAAAACACTGATTGCTGGGAAAGGAATAGATCCTTTTAAGGTTGGGCCTGATTTGGGACTCCGACCTACTTTTCTTACAAAATGATCAGACGTACTGACCATTCTCATGTTCTGTGTTTGCTTCATAATACAGTAATGTGAAGTGAATAATGTGCTTTTTCTATAGCTGTACTACATTAAAAAAACACAAAACTGCATATCTAAATTGATTTTTATATTGCATTATATAGTATATGATTATATGTCCACATTATCAGTTAACCTTTACTCAACTGTAAATCCGATTGTTGGTTTGGAGTCCCAACAGGCCCTAATGGTTCCGCACGCTCTGTTCTATCATTTCATTACAGGAACAGTTGTACCGTTGGGCTGAGGCTCCAGGCTTGGCAGCTTGGAGATTATGAAGTGCCTCGTTTTCTCAGGGGCTAGGAATTAATTAGATATCTCTATTGTTGTGGCAGTGCTTCAAGCATAGCTTTTTGGTGTCTTAAGTGGCCTCATTTTCTATGTGTATGATTAAATGATCATTTTTAAAAAGTGTCTAAGTTTAAATAACTGCCTGCCATCTTCTGTCTGTACTGTCTGATTGGTTATTGATCTTTAAAGCCTTAATAAGGGTGTTTTAGATTATCTGTTCTTTCTTGTTAAAGTGAGGACATTTAAACTGATTAAACTTGGTCCTTTATAGTTAGTTTTAGTCAGTTGTATTGTTTTACATAGTCTTTTACAGTACATTTACATTAACGATCGAACAGAAGCTATTTAGGTTGAACATCAGACAATTTAAACATAATCGATAAGTTATTTTTACTTTATTCACATATTGTTTCCTTTGAGGAACAACATGGCTATCATGTTGATTTTGAGTAAGTTTAGCTATATGTCTATAACTTAAGTGTCATGTTATGGACATGTAAGAGCTGAGCAACCTAGGAAAATACTGAAATTTGTGTCACATGGATCATCATGTATTAATTACTAGCCCTTCGTTTTGTGAAGTTTACAATTCTTGAGATTGGATTGCCTCAGCCCAAGGGCATAAACTGCCTATTTGAAATGAACAAATTGCATATTATTATTACTTAATGAATTTTAATGGGGAAAAAAGAGGAAGAGATTAAAAAAACTGAAACCAAACCACGTAACTGATTGGAGTCTTTGATTGAATGTGACCATGGTGCCAGCCTCCGCAGCAGCAGTTTAGTATGACTTCTGTTCTTTTTGCCTTTTATTTTTTTTCTTTCATTTGAGACCCCCTCCCCCCGTTTGTGTGTCTATCTGTCCTCCCCTCCCTTCCCCACTCTCAGGTAAGTACACCCCCTAAAAACCCTGCACTGTCACCATGGCAACGTCTGGCCCGTGACATCACTCTGCTGCTGTAGCTCAGTGCTTGTGTCCTTATTCTTTCTTTTCTTTCTCTATCTCTTTTCTCTCTCTCCGCTTTGTTTGGCTGGTTATGAGTGGATTAAGCAATTATGTGTCAATTTTCCGAGTAGTTTTGATTGTCTTTTTATTTTTCTTTCCTTTTGTTTCATTCTGGTTTTGTTTTTTTGTTTGTTTTTTTCTGACGTTAATTATTATTTGACCTAGCTCTTTTCACAGCTTGCATATCACTACATATACATACACAAGATACCAGGAAAGCGTAGCATTAATAGACCTGGAAGAGAAAAATACCGATAAACAGTAGTGAACTTTGGGCCCTGACCAACACTTCAGAGTTCAGTTTCTAGAAGATGCAGTAGAGGGTATTTGTATTGTATTGCAGTTCTGTGGCTCACTCCTCTCCCTGTCCCCCTCATACATTCCACCAGGCCAAATCAGGTGCTTCCTGTCCTGTAGTGTAGTGCAGAGAGGGAGGGAGGCAGCAAGATGGATTATCCTGAGCGAGGGAACACTGTGAGGACACTGCGACAAATTTGACAACAGATGTCTTTCCTCCTTTTCCCCCTTTCCATTGAGCAGTATTGAACTGCTCTATTTGCTCTATTTGTTCAGATGATCAGACTGATTTTTTTTAAAGGAAAGCATCCTCTATTGAAAGAAAAACTATGAATACATTAGTGTACTATTTCCTAGAATTCAGCACAACATATAGAAGTTACACTGTGATACCTGGCACGGCCATTGAAGCAGAGTGCCGCACACAAAGCTGTGAGAATGGCTAGTAGCGTTTGGTTCACTGTAGCTTTCTGGTCTCTTGCACTTGAAGGCAGTCTTTCTAACCCAGCACCCTGTGCTCTAAGCAGGCTGTCCCACCCACGCTTTCTCTCAGGTCCTGTTCAGAGTCTAACCTCTGCCCTCTCTCTCTTTACCTCTCCCCCTCACTTCGCAGGACGCACTGACCCTGTGCCCATCATCCTCAAATATGACGTCATGGGGATGGGACGCATGGAGATGGAGGTGAGGAAGTGTGAAGTTATTACTTTGTGAATTTCTGTGTGTTAAGTAAGCCTGGCTGACCTCATATGTGTTGGTTGGCAGCTGGACTATGCAGAAGATGCAACAGAAAAGCGTCGAGTGTTGGAAGTGGAGAAAGAGGACACAGAGGAGCTGCGGCAGAAGTACAAGGTAGGTATGGGCGTTTCAGTCAAATTCGATATTTGAATTTGACCGACATAGCTTGAAAATCATCTAAAAGTGTGCTGTAGCGATTTACGTCACACCGTCAAATAAAAGTGCATACAAATAATCGTTCAGTCTCAGGTTTTTCCCACATGATCTCATGCAATTATATATTTACACAAAATAGCTATATTTCAGGCAGACCATGTTGATATATAAACACCATATAGTGGTTTTTGTCTTATGCCTTAACCTTCTATTTGCACTTTTACACCCTCATTTTCTGTCTCCCTTGAACATCTCGGAGTCGCTCATATCAGTTATTGTCTGGTTTGCAGGATTATGCAGAAAAGGAGAAAGCCATCGCCAAGGCTTTGGAAGACCTGAGAGCTAACTTCTACTGTGAGCTGTGTGATAAGCAGTATCAGAAACACCAGGAATTTGACAACCACATCAACTCCTATGACCATGCACATAAACAGGTTAGAAATTTGCTGAAACTGATGTATTTATTGCAGGCAATAACAAAATCACGATAGCCACTTTCTTGCTCATTTTTTTTTCTTTGACTTGCTCATATTCAAGTAATACCAGAAGTTAGTTATCTCATTTTTTTTCTCCCATCCAATGTCTGTTTTCTCCTACAGAGGCTAAAAGAGCTGAAGCAGAGAGAATTTGCGCGCAATGTTTCTTCACGATCCCGTAAGGATGGAAGAAAACAGGAAAAATTGCTGCGTCGTCTACATGAGCTAGCAGAGCAGAGGAAACAGCAAGACTGGTGAGTAGAATGACCACTGCTGTCCCCTAATGGTAGTACAACAGCATTACATGACTTGCCACCTGGAATGAGTCTGTCAAAAGTCTTAATGTTTCCAGCAATGAAAGAAAGCAAGTAGGCACCAATGATACTAACCTGAACATAAAAATGACTTGCATAATATAAATGACTCCATGCTACTAGTAGAATTGTCAGCAGAATTACCTTTTTTTGAAATTTTTTCTCAGATTTCCTGATGTTCAGCAGCATTGTGTGCTCATATTTTTCCTTTCAATTTTCTCTTCAGTGTTCCTGGAAGCGGGCCTATGTTCAAGCAAACAACAGTGGCAGTTGATGGAGATAAGGCAGATGATGGTGGCTTCTCAAACGTTGATGGTGTTCCTATGACAACAGACTGTACGACAGAGGGGTCATCAGGGGAGGATAAGGGAAGTTCTGCTTTTGGTGGTCAAAGCTCACCTAGACCTGGTCCAGCCATCAGTTTCTCTCTTCGTAAAAACACGTCCTCTCCAACACCCAGTGGAGGACCCCAGGCTCCCAAAGTCAGTGTCTCCTTCTCTTTTGCTAAGAAAACACCAGTCAAGCTGGAGACAGCTGCTGCTGTGTTTGCAGACCACGGAGAAGAAGCAATGGAAGGAGAAGAGGGACAAGAGGAGGGAGGAGATAAGGCTTCAGGGGAGGAAGGGGGTCCTGCCTCAAACACTGGCAGTCCACAAGCCACAACAGGAAGCACAGGTGGAGACGACGATCAGCAACAGAGTGATGATGGGGGAACTCTGGCCTCCACCCTTAACAAACTGAAGATGATGATGAAAAAGGAAGAAGGTTACTCTGGGCAAGAGCCACAGTATTATCACTACGTTCCTCCTGCACACTGTCGGGTCAAGCCACATTTTCAGTTCCTACTCTTCATGAAGGCTTCGGACCAGTGTGGAAACCAAGAGGAGGATGAGGATGGGGAGGAGGAAGAGAAAGCAACGTCAGCTGAAGGAGATGTGGGACAAAAAGAAGAGCAAGACAACATCTGCAAACCAGAGAAGGACACAGGGAAAGAGCCGGAAAAAGAGCCTATAAAGGACCAGGGCTCACAACCCGCCTCATCTCCCAAAGTAAAGACAGAGGAAGGATCAGATGGCACCCCAGCAGTAGAGGACAATGAAGATCCTTCAAGCATAATTTCCCAACCAACAGAACCTAAGCAAGGGGCGTCTGAATCTCAAGACAGTGCCCCGCGCATGCCAACAAGACCCTTCTTTCCTGTGTTGAGTAAAGATGAAAGCACTACTTTACAGTGGCCCTCTGAGCTCTTAGAGTTTACCAAAGCACAGCCCTCCCTGTCTTACAGTTGCAACCCACTTTACTTCGACTTTAAGCTGTCACGAAACAAAGGAAACCGGGGAGGTAAAGCCAGCAAAACGGCCAAGCCAGCTGACACTAGTGGAGATAGTGGAGAGGCTTCCAAGACTGAAGGCACTGTCAGCACTGCTGGCACAAGTGGAGACACTAGCACAGCAGCAGCATCACCGCATACCAGTACTGACAAAAAGGGCGAATCTTCCTTGAAAGAAGATGAAAACAAAGACAAGAGCAAGGATAAGTTAGAGGGCAACGAAGATGTGTCTGGAGGCTCCAAGAAAAAGAAAAAGAAGAAGAAACATAAGAAGTCAAGCAAGCGTTCCAAACGCAAAGAGAAAGATAAAGCAGCTGCAGAGGGAGAAATGGAGACAGAGGCACCGGGAGAAAAAACTAAAAAGAAAAAGAAACACAAACGAAAGAAAAGCAAAAATAAACTGCATGCTGAGGAAGAAGATGAAGAGGCCAGAGAAGGTAAAGAACAAAAAGATAAAGAAAAAGATGACAAAGGTGGGGCCAGTAAATCCGCACAGGCTGGAGGAGGAGGAGGAACGTCAGCTTCAGAAGGAGGAAAGAGAAAACGATCCCATAAAGAAGTGTCCCAGAGGTCAGGTGCTGAGGAGGGCAATGCAGGAAAGCCTAACTCTTCAGAAGAACACAATGGTACAAAACGTCTCAAACCTGACCCCAGTGCCGCATCCTGCTCTGCTTCGGCTCAGAAGAGTGCAGGTGGCGGGCGACCCCCCAGCAGCGAGAGTGAAGATGATGGTGGCTCTTCGTCTCAGCGCTCCCGCCCCCCTCATCGTCGCACTACACCTTCTCGTGAACAGCGGCGTCATCGTAGCGAGGACTCTGGCCGATCGGGCCGCTCACGTAGTCGTTCGTCTCGTCGAGGAGACCGTAACCACAGACGTAACAGGGGTCAGGCGTCTCGTAGTCAGTCATACACGAGCAGCTCGGAGCGTTCCTCAGCAGGGAGCAGTGCTTACAGTCGGCACAGCCACAGCTACTCAGACAGTTACAGTGACTACAGTGATGGAGAACGTCGCCGCAGATCAAAAAGGCGTTCTTCGGACTCGGAGTATGAAAGGAGAAGCGGTGGACGTTCACACAGGAGACACTACTCATCCTCTTCTTCAGAGGATGATTCTCGCTCACGTTCCCGCTCTCACAGTCGGAGGAAGCACCACCGGCGGAGGCGTCATCGCAGCAGTAGCCGAAGTTCGAGTCGCAGCAGTAGGAGCAGCAGCGCTCGCTCGTATAGACACAGTAGCTACAGCCGCAGTCGCAGCTCTGCCAGTCGCTCTTCCAGCTCAGCAAAGGGCTCGCCGCACCGCCGCAGTCACAGCCGCCGGGCTGACAGCTCCACGCGCAGACGCGACTTCAACCGCTCTCGCATTTACCGCTCACAGTCTCCGAGGTCTTCCTCGTCCAGGCCGCAGCTACGGAACAGCAGTTCAATGCAGACATCCAAAGGGGGGCTGAGGGAAGGCGGAGGCGCTTCAGAGCATCGCAACTCATTCACAGCTCGGCAGCTTCTTGAAAAAATCCAGTCTCGCAAGGGCGGTGAAGATGCCGGAGCTGGAAGCAAAACGGGCCTCAAAATCAAGGACCCTCCACAGGGCTACTTTGGACCCAAGCTTCCCCCAGCACTTGGAAACAAGAGTATGCTGCCCCTCTTTGGTAAGCTCCAAGCAGGAAAGAAACCTTCATTACTTCCTTTAATGCGGACAGATGATGGGGAAAAGTCAGGGCAGGGTAAGGGTTCTGATTCAAGTAGTGAGGTAATCCTGGTGGAGCCTATTCGTGAGTTTCCCCCACCACCTCCTCCACCCCCTCCACCAGTCCAGCAGCAACAACAGCAACAGCAGCAGCAACAAGCTGAGGAACCCATCCCAAATCCTGTAGTCCCAGAAGAGACTAGAAACCAAACCTCAGATCCTCAAGTGCTTCATGAGTCCAGGCCGATCTTTGATCAAGATCCAGCTATTATGCCTGCTTACCAAGGTGAGGCAGGACAGGACCCCAACAACCAGATCATGGATGGGCGCCTAATGGGACCTGATATGGGCCAGCAAGCACCCATGCATGGATATCCAGGCTATCCCATGTCTAATATGGAGGAGGAGAACATGGGAATGGAAGCTGAAGAGGATGGCTTGGCGCCGCTGGAGAGCCAGCCCATCACTTTTACCCCAGAGGAGATGGAAAAATACAGCAAGCTGCAACAAGCAGCGCAGCAGCACATCCAGCAGCAGCTTTTAGCAAAGCAGGTCAAGACCTTTCCCTCAGCTGCTGCAGCTGCAGCCGCGGCCAACCTAGCAGCTGCTGCCAACCTCGCCCCTGCACCTCCTCCTCCACCGGCTGCTCTGCAGCCAATCCATATCCAGCAGCCCACGGTGTCTGCAGCTTCAGCCACTTCCATAACCACGGTGCAGCATGCCATCCTGCAGCACCACGCAGCCGCCACAGCAATGGGAATCCACCCTCACACCCCTCATCATCCCCATCCTGCTCATGCCCAGCTAGCCCAGGTACATCACATACCCCAACACCACCTCACCCCAATCTCCCTATCCCCTTTGGGCCATACATTAGGTCACTCTTTAGGTCACTCTTTGGGACACACTGGCCTGATCCCAGCCCACCCTTCTGCCTTTCTCTCTGGGCAGCCCATACATATAATTCCAGCTTCTGCACTTCACCATGCTCCATTGGCTCTGCACCACGTCCCCCACGCAGCCCTCTACCCAACCCTCTTTGCTCCCCGACCAGCAACCGCGGCTGCTGCGGCTGCCCTGCAGCTCCACCCTCTTCTTCACCCCATCTTCTCAGGGCAGGACCTTCAGCATCCCCCAAACCACGGCTCCTGAGACGGAGTCTGTCCTTTTCCAGAAAGGACGAAGTCCCAGCAGTCTAAAAGGAGGGTGAGGGGCAGATTTGTTTGTAGGTGACATACTCAAGAACACCAACAAACCTCTATTTCTTTAAGTGTTGCCCCCTACAGAGAACATCGGTTGAACAAGTGAAAGGACAAAGGAAAACCTTTAGACTGTGAAAAAATCTGGCCATCGAAGTCAGTAATGTTAATGTTTTGGTAAAAGCAGAGAAGCTGTGCAAGGAACCCAGAGAGTTTCCTGAGTGTTGTAGGCAAGAGGTTTCTTACATCCGTCAAAGAATATTTGTCGTTTCCTATGGTGATTGTTGCTGATCTCATTTTTCCTGTGCAGCCAAAGAGACTCGCTGGCTGAAGCCGACTGGGGTGTGTTCAGAGCTGTGGGCCTGTAGTATGCAGGCAGTGCAAGGGGAGGGAGGGTGATTCCTTGGGAATTCACTTGATAAGGAGGGTAACGGGAGAAGATTAACTTTAATAAATTGCAGAAATGCTGTGTCCTTTCATAAAGACATGGTTTTGTAAATTCAGTGATTAATTGGCTGCAACCATGATCATGTGTAATCTGGACAGTTCTAGTGCGAGCCAGTTATCAAGAGTTATCTTAACATGTTGTCCTCCAAGTGAGTTACAAAAACAGGAACAAAGATAATGTGGAATGGATTGAAGCCATATTTGTCATACTAAATCCATTGAAGTTTTAAATGGTTTGTTGTAAATCAATGATATGAAGAAAACTGAAGCGCTTCACAAAATGTTGATGTCACAAGATGTTAACGTTCCTTCTAAGTTACACTGTTTAGGGGTGCCCCACCCACCTTGTCAAGGACTTGACTTGCACTGAAAAAAAAAAAATGTACATCAGGATGCTGCTTTTGCATCATGTAAGAACTGTATGATTGTAGTATTCTGCAATAATTTTATTTTCTATTTGTTTGATTTTAAATTATTTTCCAGTATTTTTTTCCCCCCGAGCCCCCCCCCTTGTATATTGAATTCTTTGTAAATAGTTATTATAGACATGTATTGTAAAATACACCTTTGTAACTGTTAAAAAAAAAAAAAAACATACACACAAAAAGGACACGATAACACAAAGAACACAGAGCGCCGAAAAAAATGAATTCATGAATAATTTGATCAGGACTGGTACTGTAGAGGGCTAGGGGTGATCAGGGGAAGGGTCTGAAATGAGGAGAGACTTAGAAGTGTCTGTTTGGAAACTGTAAAGGGCAGCAGTGAGTTTTTTTTTTTTATTCTTTATTGATGTGTCAGAAAATAAAGCGTTTTGAGATGTAAATGACTGCAGTTAAGAGTTTGTGTCGCTGTATGGTTGATCTTCCTCTTTGGTTGCTCTTGATGCATATCGGTTTGTATAAATTAGTCAAATGCCACCAAAGAATACACTGTGTGGACTGTATCAGGTAAATTCATGTTTAGTTGAGAGTCATAGTAATCAGTACTGGCCAAAATTATTTGCCATACCATTGACTAGAAGCAGGAAGTAAAGAAAAAGCATATATATTAAATTATGGGTGCCATATGATTAAAAAAAGGAAGCTAATTACAAGTTCTGTAATGAATCTAGATTAATCGCGTACATTTTTGCTGTAAAAGTATTTAAAACTTTGAATTTTGACTGAATGAATAATCAACGTTACAGACTTTCATCATCTCTTTTATTTAAGAACTGTTTTTGCACTGTTCATGTGCAGTCATGGTCACAGCTATCACAAATATGACCTAATATGCTGAAGGATTAAAGTCCGTAGCGTAAATTTTCAGCATTTCTCCGATCAGCGTAATGAACGCGATATTTTTTTCTGTAATTAATTGATCATCCCTAATTATCAATTAATTACAGAAAAAAATAAGAAATATATACATATATAATATAAATATATAACAAATGTGTGTATACATGTATGTATATATATTTTCAGTTATCCCTGCTCCTTCAGCCTCCTCAGAAGTTACAGTTATAATTCAGGCAGTAAAGGCTTAATTGAAGTGTTGATGACTGGCCATTAATGGGATTCAAGGTTTTGATTTGAAGGTCGGTATTAACTGGATGGCTAACATTAAAGAAGTGCACACCTTAGTAACCAGCTTTTGCCTGAAAATGCAGTTTATGGGTGATTCTTGCTTTTGCTAACAAAAAACTCCAAAGGAAATACTGCTTTCAGACACCAGGTGGCACCAACACTACTTAATTACAGATGCTCTGATTTGAGTAACCAATAATCACTGGCCTGCTGTTCATACTACAGGACAGCACAGAATCTGTGGAAGTAAGGTCTAAAGTCTCAGTTTTGTCAGACATGAACACACCACAGCACACAGTGTGAAATTCTTTCTCTGTATTTAATCCATTCACCAAGCGGAGCAGCAGGCAGCCAGGACCCAGCGCCCGGGGAGCAGTGTGTGGGGACGGTACCTTCAAGGGTACCTCAGTGGTGCCACTGGCAGTCCCGAAATTCAAACCCACAACCTTCCAGTAACAGGGGCAACTCAAACACCAGTCCACCAGCTGTCCCTTATTATTTTTGTTTTTATGGTCTGTTTATCTTCTGACAGCAGTTAATCAGATGGAGTTCAAAGTGTTGCTGTAGAAAGGTAAGTTCAAGCTGTTAATTCACCATGGCTCAGTGTGCAGTTGACCAAGAGAGGAACGGGGGGACCCACCTGCAGCCTGGAAGTCCTGGTGATCGGTCCAGTGCTTCTGGTGACTCATATACTTTGAATATACTCAGCAGTGCTTTAACCTGCATTCTAACTGTCTTTAAATGTTCACGGTTGCAGGAAAATAACATACTGCTATTTTCTCAAACTATTAAGCACAATAAAAGTATGGCAACATATTGGTAGACTTTTATTAACATGGAAACAGGCAGCCACATCTTCAGCAACTGATTTCAATGTGGGATATGATGCAGTGTGGCTTACTCTGAGCTATAAAAATGACCTAAATGTCGCTGTGTATCTAAATGCTTTTTTTTTCCCACAAATTACTTCATTAGTAGGAATGGTGAGTCTGACTTCATAAGCTCAGAGGAATCTGAGCCAAGATCTGTCCTACTTACGGCGGCTTTGCACATAGCAGCATTGATGCTGCCTAAAACTGCCTGTAGCTGCGAACTGCTGCTTTTTGTACAGCTCACAGTTAGACATACTGTGTCCTAAACCACATTGAGAGGTCCGTGTCACCTTAATGAAGAGATGGAGGCAGCTAGAGATAGTTGAGAGAAGTTTTGGTGATGTTTGTTAGCAACCATCGCCCCGTTGGTTGAAACTGAAAAGGAAAAACTTGAACTCCGAACGTGTCTTGGCTGATCAACTCTGGGGGAAGTGGAAAATTTCTCCAAGTGGCTCCTTTGAACTCTGGTTTACTGATTCACACCTGAGATGTCATGACACCTGTTAAGAGATTCTTACACAAGATTTAACACAATACACACAATTTCCTCCTATATCCAAGTGAGGTCAGTCTGAAGAGTCCAGCGTCTGGAGGTTTTCTTTTTTTGCACTGGGGCTACATCGGCAAAAATGTAGCTAACAAGCAATGGGCGGGGGGAATAATACTTCCATACGTTTTTACTGCATCGATTCTCCTGCCATCTCACGCACGCCGAAAAGGTCAGAACTGCTTTACCCAAAGCTTCTTTTACCTCCTCAAACACCAAAAGGACTGAAGACACAGAACATATCAAGGATTCTGAACAGATTTGCAAACTTGTTTGCCTGGGGCTAGGGAGATACGGGGGGAGTTGCATGTGGACTCTATCCCAGAGCGTATCGCTCCAACGTCAAGATGAGGTCGCAGCTGTCCAATAACATCTCTCATTTCCTGTTCGCCAAGAACCTTGACCCCTGCTTAGACAGAAATACGGTTTCAAATACCTAAAATATGAGTCCGTGTTTGTGTTAAGGATGTTTTTTGGGCAGCCTGGTCTGTTCTGGCAGAATGTTACAGAATCTGTGCTGTTCAATACGAATGAGCAGCCCTAAAGGAGCCAAAAAAATGTCTATGTATGTATATTGCTGGCGTACATGGGGCGCACTTTAATCTGTATAGTTCTGTGAGGGTTTAAATGCAGTGTTTAAAGAAATGGGGGGTAAAGATGTGTCAGAATGATAAATGGGTGGGTTCTGGTCTCTTTTCAATCATTATATTTTAAGAGAATTTGATCCAGATAGCAGCACAGGGATACCGTTCCACGGGGCTCACATGAGGGGAAAAAGGACCCCTGTTTGTAATTATAATGGTAACAGGTGAAGTAGTTTTCTGGAGTATTCTGGGCTGCAAGTTAGAAAAATGCTTGGTGTTTTGAAGCTGGTTAATTCTCCAGCTTTAATAACTCGCAGAATAACACAAATCAGATGACAAAACAGAGGAGTAATTTAGAGCACACTGCTGTGGTCCTTTCACAAGGTGAGCCGTTCCAAAGTGAGAAGGTTCAGCTCAGGTATTTGACCACAAAGAACATGAGGAAGCAGGTGACCACCATGCCGGTTATCATGATTAACTTATCCTGCGACGCTCGCTTCTCGATCAGACGCATCACGGTGTTGGACAGACCCAACATGTTTGCCACATCCAGCATCTTCTTATGGGTACCCTGTCACACAGAGAGGAAGACACGGTTTACTGAAGGTACAAGAAACAGGAACCTGCTGCTTTTCTTTTTTTTAAGTGTATTAATGGAGAGGAAAGGAACATGGTCAGGTCAAATAGGTATAACTGCACCAAGTTACACTAACATTACCGGTGCTAAATTAAGCCCTAGAGCAGTTTAGTCTGTGAATATATTTGTAGATTTGGTAGTTCTGTGTCATGGATGTCAGTTACTTTAGAAATATGGTGGTAAATGGAACCAGACATATGAAGACCTTACTGCCTCCAAAAGCTCGTTTACAGAGAGTCATGAAATGGTCATAAAATCAACTACTCAATGTTTGAGACACTGTTTTAAGATTTAAATTTCAATCCGTTCATGGCACAAAGATATACACACAGGGCGTCTTGACTTAAATTAAAAAATGGCTATATTCATGATGTAAACATGTTCCATTAACCACCAATCCAAAGTATTTATATAATAAATTATTTCACACCAAAACAAATACTGATTCTGACATCTCAGTGTCTGAATCAAGCAGGTGTTAATGAAAAAGCAAACAATTCTTTAAAGAAAAACCCACATTCATAGTTAACACTTTGAGTATATTTCATTTCAACATTCTGCTACAAAGCATCTTCCTTGATATGAAGTTTTGCCTTAATAAGGATTTAACAGTTTTCTTATTGTAAAAGCACCTTTTTGACCTAAAAGTGCTGATGTGGTGATAATATGGATGGACTTTTATCAGCTGCTCCTCCACACTGCAAAAACTCCTGATCTAACCAAGACTTGCAATCTTATTTTTAGCCTAAAAAAGTCTTCTTTATCTTATTTTGAGAATAATATACTATATAAGAGCAGATTTGTAAGATTATTAAGATTGTTTTA
>JBBPCY010000028.1:6457804-6459277 GCA_037974405.1 Brachyalestes nurse | reverse complement strand
TACACAAGCACCTCATTCTGCTTTATGAGGGACTGATTAATGATCACCTGAATCACATCTTATTTAATGAGGAAAAGCATAAAAACACTGCTGTGATCAACACTCTTCTCTTGCAATGTAACCAGTTGGATGGAAAAACACTACTAGAAGTTCATCAAAGGTCATTATTGCCATTTTGAGTGAACAAGAGATTTTTCTTTGAATGATTCTGTGGTTCTGTAAACGCTGCATCATTTCTCATATTTTGATCTTTTTTCATTTCCTTTAAAATGATGCTTTAAAGAACAATATTTTTTGGGAAATGAAGAGAAATTGTGTCTGCAGTTTTTAGAAACTAAGGCAAAGCCGTTCAGTTCCGTACTGGCACCTTTAAAAGAGAAAACCTGAGAAACTGAATGTTTTTACAGTGGTCTGTTATTTTTTTCTGACTTGATCATATTACAAACAGATGAGAAATTACTATAAATTAGTGGTGTACCAAAATTGGCCAACAGGGTGTTTTGTTTTACTACACAGCAATCAAGAAAATTCAACTGTTCAACTACTTACACTGCTCCTAGTACTGACACAGGCATTTAATTGAGCGTGCACAGCTGCTAATATGATGGGATGTTCTTTAGCAACTGCACATGAACCCAAAGTCACAATGCCCAAAGCCAAGAGGTAGCTAGAGGCTAGAGGGGTCAACATTTGGCTGTGAAACATTTTTATTATTGATAAAATCTGCTTTCAGTAAGTAAAAAGTGAGTTGACAATAAAATAACATACACAGAAAAAGGAACAGTGGTGTTGTACTCACTGGGTCTGAGTGCGGGCAGAGAGCAGTGCTGGTCCAGCCAGCTGAGGGTAGTCCGGCACAGTTCCTCCATACTGGCTGTGGACACCATGCCGTTATATGACTCAAACAGAGGCTCCATAATCACACTGAACTAGCAATGGCAGTTTAGGAACACACTCAGAAGCTGAAGCATATCCAGAAATATAGACTACAATTTAGCCACATACACTATATGGACAAAAGTACTGGGGTAGGCCCCTTACTTCCAGTGAAGGGGAATCTTAATGCCTCAGCATACCAAGACAACACCATGCTTCTAACTTTGTGGAAACAGTCTGGGGAAGAATCTTTTCTATTCTGTGTCCCAGTACACAAAGCGAGCTCCATAAAGACAAGGCTGGAGGAGTTCAGTGTGGAAGAACTTGACTGGTCCCTACAGAGCCCTGACCTCAACCCCATCCAACACCTTTGGGATGAACTGGAACAGAGATTGTGATCCAGACCTTCTCATCCAAGATCAGTGTTTGATCTCATAAATGCTTTTGCTCCACGCAAACTGACAGCTACAAATCATGAAGGGGGTCCAAGGAGTCTGATTATTCCAATTAAGAGTTTAAAGCTCCCAAAGGAAGTAAAGACATGGGGGGTCTTAAAATGATGTGTAGTAAAGTATTTTAATAGTAGGCTAAAGGAAT
>JBBPCY010000028.1:6447804-6452804 GCA_037974405.1 Brachyalestes nurse | reverse complement strand
GTATGTTTTTACCTCCATGAGGTTCAGGGTTCATATTAAAGCAGAGTTGCTCCAGGCAGAGGGAGCTTAGCTGCCATGCTACGCTAAACATCTGTGTGTACCAATCAGTGATGTATAAACCTGTAATCTTCCTAAAAATATGCAACTTGCTATGTATAAAGGACATTTGCTAAGCAACAGAGAGCAATATTTATGAAAATGTTGAGTGTAAATGACCCAGTGACCTCACCTCCTGGCCCCCTTAAAGAGAAAGACTCTAATTTCTCTAATCTGCTTTGGCCACTGGTGTAACTTTGCTGGTGTTCCTGACAGACTGAGCTGTTAAACTGGAACCTCCAGTGTATTCATTACCCCACATCTTAAATGTAGTCAATCAAGACATGTCTGGTGTCTGAAGTTCTTAACTATAAAAAAATTTTAGAAAAATTAATAAAAATTAATACAAAAAAAAAAAATAAAAATTAGAAGAAAAAGGAGACACCTGTAGAATGTGATTAAAAAGCAGGAGCCCAGATATTAGAGCCTAATAATGATCTTGAAGCCTCTGAAATTTATGTGTGTGTGTGTGTATATATATGTTTGTGTGTGTGTGTTCACTATGCTGTTTTGTATGACCCTGTTTTCCAATCTAGTCAGTATTTTAATGACAATTGCAATGCTGGCCATTCCCACAGTTTTTACTTCTTGATGCAGTGAAATTAAATGCCCAGTTTCTGAGGTTTTCTGTTATGATGGCCTTTTAGCTGCTGATTGATTTAGTAGCTTCTTTGAGTGTCAGCATATAAAATCAACCCACTCTGCTGATTTGAGAGGGTTGCATTGACAGATAAAACACTATAAATACTAAAAGCGTGGCTGTGTGGTGATTTAGGTCTGCCATTTACACAGAGCTAAGTGAAGGTAAAGATATCAGCGCATAATTAAATTATGGTTGAATAATCTGTAAAGAAGCATTAATGGGATTATTGGCTTGTGTGTGTGCGTTTGTGTGTGTGTGGTTGTGTGTCTTTGTGTAAGTGTGTGTGTGTGTGTGTGTGTGTGTGTGTTTTCTCGAGAATGCTGATAAAGTGTCTTGACCCCAGGGAGAAGCAGACTTACCTTCTTTTCTGTCCTAAGAAGAAACTAGCCAAAGTTGCCATCACTTATATGCACACACACACAAATGCACACACACAGTAGGTCCCCCGTCGAGGCCTCTGTCTGTGGGATGTGTGCGTGAGAAGTGGACTGTGCTCTCTGTGGACGCTGGGCTTTTGGGGAAATTAAGGCTTTACGATTCATTATTAAAGCTGCAGCCTGCACAGAACCCCTGCAGATCACACACTGACCACTGCGCACACACACACACACACACACACACGCACACACACACACACACAGTTCCCCCTGTGAGACCTCCAAAAGATCAGATTGGTCTTGTTCTTTTATGAATCAAAATAGTTCAAAACAGTTTTATTGGCATGACTGTGTCGAGCTCAATGTTGCCACAGCACAATAAAGTTTAAAGCAGGACATACTCAGAAGACGTACTATCAGAAAAATGTAGAATCGGAAATATATAATTGATCACAGAGGAAATTCCTTAAGCCATGATCGCACAGACACAATATAAAATATAAAGTAAAACAAAACTCTCCAGAAAAGACTCTGATCATGCTCTGTGCTAAATACACTATGCCTTGTACACAAAATACTAAGGTAAGAGAGGGGAATATAAATCAGACGTTCAGACTGTATCTACTGCATATACTGAGTGAGTTGGCCCAGGACCATATGCGGTTCAGCATTTGGACGTCTTACAATGACCGATCTTGGGCACTGATTTTCAGGCTCAGAGATTTGTTGGACATTTGTGGACGTCCAGTACAGGTGCAGGAAATCTTCATTTGTGGTGCAGTTGTTTGATGAAGCATAATATTCCTACTGCAGTCATGGGCTACTGTCCGATGTACAAATATTTTTTCATCAAAAAGAAGTCATAAAAACGTTCATTCTGGGTCCTTCTGACACGTCAGTGAAAAAATGTCCAAAAGACAAAAGATGTCAAATACCATTTCAGTCTAAGAACATCATTTAAATTATTACTTACACTGCAAAAAGTACCAGAAAACTGGAACTGTGCTTTTTCCATAGATCAAGGTCCCAGTTTTGGTACCTGCTTAAGAGTGGTACCAACTGAACTTAGTGTCTCTTGAAAGAGTTATTTTATTTCTTAAACTTAAAGAGAACAGCAATTTCTTTACTTGTCCAGGTGAAGAAAAATGCTGTTAAACTGCCCATAAGAACATACAAAATGCTCTCAAGTGAAAGATAAATGTGAAGCCTGGAGAACAGTTCAGTATTTCATGCCAAAGTCCTTGTAGGAAAGTCTGACACCTCAGTGGCCTCCTTGGCAACACACCCAGGTGTTTATTTCCAGTGAAACAACATTAGGCTCCCATCTCTTTGAATGGGGAGAAATCTAAAACATTAAAAATAAAAGTCACGTCCAGGTTTGAAAATCATCTTTGAAGTACCTGTAAGTGCAGTTTGATCTTTCTGCAAAAGGCTATCTAGGAGTTTCATCAGAATAATTCTCCTCCTTTTGGAAATAACTTGTGTCCAAACCCTCCCAGCACACTTTCAAGCCGGTAAACAGTTCTGTCTTTTTGCTGGACACACATTTTGAACTTCTCAGCCAGCTTGTCCCTGCAGCACAATGGGAGAAAGATCTGGAGACTGGGGAAGACAAGACAAAATTCAGAAAATTTGCTTTTCTTTGGACTGGATACAATTTTGGCAGAATTTTGAAAAATGCTTGGGATCTTCAAAACGAACAGTTTGAGCATTTGTGGGTAAACAATGAGTTAACATAGACTGTAAAATTTTTTAAACCAGGCTGTTACATTTTAAGTATTAAGTTTTAAGTATTTCTAAACTTTTCTTGTTATACAATTGTGAAATATCTGCACGCATATTTTTTTTGGGGGGGCCTGAACTTCTGGCTGTAGTGTGTATATATATATATACATATATATTTTGTTTATTTGTCGTGTTGACTTAATGTTACAGAGAACTTTTAATCAAAGTTGCTCAATGTTGCACATATATATATATATAATCTGTATGACATGCCTGGTAGGCTAAAATTACCTCCCACATTCCAGCGTCATTCCACCCACCATTCCATCACTATCCTGTTCTCTCTCTCTCTCTCTCTTTCATAAAGGTAAATGGTGATAAACAGTCATTAGGGGGGTCTGCTGTGTGGAGGGGCTCAGACAGTGAGAGTATGTGATAGTGCAGGTCCATTATAGTCATTACAGCTTTAGCTGAGAGAGAGAGAGCATCATGTTATTACTGTCACACACGTCAAGTCGCCACACACACACTCATATACTACACACAGTGCAGCCTTCTGTTTGTGTTATGTGTGTGTTTTGTTTTGGGGCCATGGTAGCGAAAAGTAAAACTGGATTTATTAAACTCTCTATATATTTTTCTAACTCGCAGCCCTTCATCATCACCATCATTATCGTTATCACTATCATTACCAACACAACCAGCAAAGCACATCCACATGGAGTTCATGAAAATAACTACTGTAGCTTTGCCACATTAAGTAAGATATGTTCCACTAAGTAAGACACTATAGTAGATACTTTGTAGATGCTTATCTTGGATTAAACTAAGTATCTATTAAATTCAATGGACTCAGGTATACTTACAATGACCAAACACTGACTATAATCTATGCAAGGTAGAGTCTTCAGTATTGCTATGCCCAAATTATGGATTTCATTGTTCAAAAACCTTCTTCTACGTAGTCAAGTCACATTAAGGCATATCTTTTCTCTTTGTGTTATGACTGTGTCTGCCTGGTCCTCCTGTTGGTATATGTGGTGAGTTTGTTATTTGTGTGCTTGTTTTGTTGTTAGTTTGTAAAGCGTCCTAAGGTTTGAGAAAGGCACTATATACATTTAATGATTATTATTATTGGTAGTAGTATCATTAAGATTAGATAAGATAACCTTTTTATTAGTCTCACAAGTGGAAAATTTGTTACAGCCACAGAGCAGACAGAATGTATATATATATACACAGTATATGCCCCCTTCCTGTTTGTCACACTTCAATGTGTCAGATCATCAAACAAATTTAAATATTAGTCAAAGACAACACAAGTAAACACAAAATGAGTTTTTTTAAGTGGAAGATTTCATTATTAAGGGAGAGAATTCCAAACCTACATGGCCCTGTGTGTCAAAGTGATCGCCCCACCCCCGGTGTTAAAACATGACTTAATAGTGGTTCAAAATCACTTAAATAAGACCTGCCCGACAAAGTGAAGTAGTCCAAGAGATCCTCAAGAGCTAGACATCATGATGAGATCCGAAGAAATTCAGGAACAAATGAGAAAGAAAGTAATTGAGAACATGAGAAAAAATCGTGTTAAAGTTTGTACCACAAAGAAGTTGTGTCATCTTCACTTCAATGCTCTCTGAAACGTTTCGCCAGAGCTGCATTTTTCCCCTCAGCCTGTATAAAGGTGTGTGTCATCTGCCAAAGGTAGTGGGAAGATCCTTGTGTAACACCATAATTAATACTTCAGTGGAATCTCACTCAGGAAAACTGCATGGCTTATATCTACAATAAAATGCATAGAAATGGCATAGAATACTGCTAATTGTGTAAAAGGCATAAAATATAAAAACGAATAGCTCCTAGGTGTCATGACTTACAGTACTGTGCAAAAGTCTTGGGCACCTCTATTGTTTAAAGCCACTTTTCTCAGCGTGTGATAATTACTGTGACTTTCTGCAAGCAAAGGAGACATTAGAATGAATGCAAACAAGAAAGCAATAAAAACTATCGAGATTTGTGCTGGTAAAAAGTAGTTGATACTGTGTGAGCTGGTGAGGAGAACACAGGTTCGGTTCCAGGTTCCTCCTCGGTTCCTCCAGCCATTGTTTGGATTGTGAAACTCCATCAGCAGCTCCTGATTTAATTTAATGAAGGAC
>JBBPCY010000028.1:6430967-6447704 GCA_037974405.1 Brachyalestes nurse | reverse complement strand
AGAGATAGAGAGAGAGAGATAGGGAGAGAGAGAGAGAGAGAGAGAGAGAGAGAGGGAGAGAGAGATTGGCGAGAGATAGAAAGATTGAGAGAGGGAGAGAAAAAAAAGAAAGAAGGGTAGAGAGAGAGAAAGACAGAGGAGGAGGGAGTGAGAGAAAAAGAAAGACGGGGAGTAAGAGAAAGAGATGTATGTACATAAATAGAGAGCGAGAGAGAGAAAGAGAGATGTTGTGATAGAATCTAGACAGGTCTGTTCTGTCCACTATAATAAGAAAGAAAGGGAGAAAGATCAAATGAAGGGGATAAGGAGAGAGAGAAAGAAAGAAAGGGTAGAGAGAAACAGAGGTATCATGAGAACAAAGTGAAAGAATGAGAGACTGAGAGAGAGGACACACACTGCGACTCAGTTTCTACAAAGGTTTACATCAACTTTATTAGGGTCTCATACAGTAACTTTTAAATAAGGGAGTAGGCCACAAAGGTAAAAAAAAAGGTCATAAGGTCATCATACACCAGTTCAGAGGCAATGCATATTAAGTTAAGGTTAAAAGCTCTTGTTTTAAATATCTAGAACTGAATATATATATTTTTTTAATATTTGATTTCCCCCCAAAAGCCAGGTGAGGTAGAAAAAAAGTCCCCCAGGAGAAAGCGAGCCTTGCTCAAAGTGAAACATTATACTGTCAGAGCCACTGCACTGGCAAGTCATCACTGATGGTGCATAGTGAAATAAACACTGTATGACGTTTTAGAGGTTACAGGCTGAGCGAATACAGATACACACACATATAGATACACATACACACACACACACACACACACACACACAGATCAGGGAGGGGCCGAGTTTGGCTTTCCTGTGCTTCAGCTGTGGCTGAAGGTATTTGCATGTGTTCCCTCAATGAAAGAAGCAAAGCCTCTTTCTACGTAAAGGCAAGCTCTCTCTCCCACTGTGTATAAAAAGCTCTCTTAATGTCTCTTCTGGAAGCCAAACACCATGAAAAACAAAGTTTGTTCATGCTATCATTGTTGGTAATGCCTGGCAAACCTATCAGAAGTGTCATTTCCCAATTTTTTTAATGACAGAAAGAAATGAAAGGCTGGCCTAGAAGCACCTAACCTGTGTTTAGAAATGGTTTATGAGTGTTTTTTAATGAAACGCAAATGTAAAAACGTTATATGTATCTTTTTGAAGTCGCCTTCAGAGGCTAACCGCATTTTTTTTTTTTTTGGTCCCTGCAGCCTCAGTTCACTAACCATGACACTAGAAACTTGGACTTTCCTCAACGTGATTGATGTGGCCAATTTTACTGGAGTTTCTCTTCCTGTCCAGACAACACACACATATACATGCATGCACACAGAGTATTGCACAAGTAAGCACACCCCGTGCTCAGACCCCAGCTTCGGGTCCGCTAATGTTTAACTGTTGAAAATGCTTGCATATGAATTTTAATGCTTTAATGGGAAATATTGGAAATGCTGCGTTTCAGTATGTGACAGCACTAATGGATTACCCAGTACCACTTTAGCCATATATTCCAGTAATATCAGCACTGGAGATTGTCAGGGTATTTACAAAAGGACAACACAAATATCTCAATAATGCAAATTTTCAAAAGAGATAAAAAAAAATGCAATCAAAGCTGCGTGACTGAGGCTTGTTGGGCGGTCTGTGCTTGACCTTTAGAGCTCGGGGCAGAGTGAAACGCAGCGTTTCTGAAGAGTAAGAGCTGTTATTTTCTCTGATTGGTAATAGGCTAAATAAGGGGTGGAATGAAGCCTTTTTCAAAGACTTCAGAGACATGAAAGGGGCACAGATGAGACCGAGCTGGGCTTTATGGAGGGGAAAGTGAAGGTGATCGCTGTTCTGGGAAAAAGGCACTCATTTTAGCCTGATGGGAAAGTGCAGTGTAAAGACACTACAATAACTGGACACATGTTTACAAACTGCACAGCTGTAGGGAGTCTGGATCTCTCTCACAGACACACACACACACACACAGACTAATAACACACCATAAGCATTCTTTTATGCATGAGGCGCTCGTCTTAGCATTTCTGAACACTTAAGCACAATTACGTACTACATGACTGTGGATTTGTTTCTTGATTACTGTATTATTCAACCCAAGGCATTTTCAGATACCTACTATCAAGAGAGCACAACCTCTTTCTTTAAAGAATAGTTCAGTGAAAAATCTAATTTACCCACTTTTCCACGGACCACAGATGTAGTGGATCACCCAAGGCATGTCTGGAGTTCAGATCTTACTTCTTTACTTGAGAACTGGAGCTGAGAGCCTAATGCTGCTGACAAAGACTGAATGTCAACAGTCACCCAAATGGTTTCTGTAAATACGCACCCTAAACCTCTCTCAGCTCACCTCAACCTGCATCCAGATCGTCATTAAAGTTGCTTAAAATGAACAAAAAAGTAAATGTGTAGCCGAACCCTGGATAGCAATCCTTTTTAGACAACAGGGTCTGTTTTCACAAATCACTCCAGGAGTAGGAACACTGATCTGGAATCAATTTTTGTGACAATAACTTTTATAAATGCAGAGAGGATCCAAGATCAGGTCGTTCCAAACTTGATGTTGTTTATAAAAGTTTTGTCCATACTAAAGCACTGTTTACAGGTCATACTGTGTCCTAAACCAAATCAACAAGTCTAAATAATAAACAGCTAGTGTGGTTTGAGAGGGTTGGTAGAAGTTTTGGGGTTGTATTTACAGAAAAGATTTGGGTGACTATTGTCTTCTAGTGTTTGTTAGCAATGTAGCTCCAGAGTTAATCTAAAGAAGCTAAATCTGTACTCCACTCCAGTCTTAGCTACATCTAGGTTTGATTTAGGTGCGATTTGATTTACTGCCATATTATGCCTTTAAATGTGCATCATTTAATAGCTGTTCAGAAAATAATAATTTATAGAAAAGAAGAAATATAGAGTAATATCGTTGCATAGTTCCATCATGTTGAGTGGTTTACCTCACTTTTATGAGTTACATTAACATGGCTTTTGACACAGAAGACTTTCTCCCCCACCAAGCAAAGGTGTAATATGATATTCACATCATAGTAACTATAAGTGCTTCATAATTTCAGCATATTTGACCCTTACTTTGATTGTCACAGCAAAACAGCTATGCAGGTAGACAGGCAGGCAGACAGACAGACAGACAGACAGGCAGTCAACAAGCAGTTTGTTTAGGGTTGCCATATTTTCCAAATGTCTTAAATCCACTCCAGCATCTATTATAAGGTGTTGTGCTTCCAAAAATGATTCATGGCTCCTGCACCTCTGGACACCTTTGGAAAGCCATTTTCTCTTCAGTGCATTCACCGGGAAGAGAAGTTCAGTCTTGTTGAGACCTCTGCAAGTGCTTCTTCTCCAGAAGCCATGTTAGCAAGGCCAGAAGACATGGAATCTGTGCAATGTTCCTTTTTTGTTGCGTCCATGACTCCTGTTTCAGACAGGCACGTTGTCAGCCATGCCTTGGGGTCCTCGTCTAACTTTGCCCACACTTGTCTGAGCGGCCAGAGTTGCTGGGAGCGACGCTAAACCCAGTTCTTTTTTAGCCGACCGAGTTGTCTGCAGACTCCACAGCTCTTTTCTTTCACCGTCATTTTTCTTGCACCTTGCTTTTTGCCATTTATGTCTTTTCCTTACAAGTCCTTAACTCATTCTCTCCCTCACCCTCACATCTAATTAGCACTCCTCTCACTCTATCTCACTTTCCTTTTTGACCTCTCTTTCATTCATCTCTCATCTGTTTGCCTTTTTTTCTGAAACTAGGGCCCATTCACTATACAGTGCAGTATTTTTGCGAGGTGCATGTACGAAAACGTAGCAGAGAATATCAGAGGCCCTCTCACCACCGTGTACCCAGGCGGATAAGGATTACCCATGATGCACCTCAGTGCATGAGGTGGAATAGGGGCTACTGTCTTAGAGGAACAATCAAACACATTGGATGTTATGAATCACAAATTTGTAATTCATTCAATAGTGTTCTATATTGTGCTCCAAACTGTCCAATGTAGACAACAGCGATTAGAAGGCCATTTCTGCTCTCTATAATAGTGTTGCTCCTGCTTTTCAGTGTAGGGAATAGTGATTAAAGGACCAATACTGTCCCTTATGATAGTGTTCTTTATAGTGCTACAGCTCATCCAATGTTAGAACTAGTGATTAGAGGACTGTTCCCTAAAATAGTGGGCTGCATAGTGTTCCTTATTGTCCACTGTGGAGAACAGTAATAAGGGGACCATCTCAGTGCTTCTTGCAGGTGTATACCTCCTCCTCCCGGAGGCAGGTCTGGCACTCCACGTGGCAGCACCAGCGGACCTGGCAGTGGCAGGACAGCGTGGTGAGGCGCAGGGCTGTGTTGTAGCCCCGCCCACAGCACAGGTTGCTACAGCTTGTGTCCTTGGCACAGGGGCGCCCGGCCGTGCCTGGTGAGTAGCGGGACGGTCTGCAGAAGCTAGGCGACTCCTCCAGAAACACCAGGTCCGTGGGACGGGGCCAGGGACCCGCACCGTTGCTGTGGCGACGGGGGCCAGACAGCTCAGTCTCTCCAGTGGCGGCGTTGGTGAGGCTGAGGACGTGCACGGCTTTGTCATAGCGGAACTTGAGTAGGCGGCCCGTGTCGTGGAAGGGCGAGAGCTGCTTCCAGCACGTTCGCACGGCACAGGAGCCGGAGACGCCGTGACACTTACAGGTCGTCTTCAGACCACTCTTCACAGCCTGGGAGAGAGTGGGAGAGGGGACAAATGTGAGAACACAAAAATTTCCAAACACATTCGAGCCTTTTTCATATTTGCTGGATGCATTATGGGCACATGTGATGGTAAAGAGAACAACCAGGTTATCACTTATATGTGTGATCACTCACTCCACAGTGTTGTGGTTAAACTGAGAAGTACTTTTAGCCACTGACTCACCAGCATAAAGTGCTTCTACGAATGAAACAGAAAATCCTTCCTCCCCACTGCAGAGTTTTATTGGATTTATTTAGACCTTTTTTTATAGTGTTCTCATATCTGTGTGACTGCAGTTGTAACATAAGCATTTTCCTCAGGGATCAATGAAGTTTCTGATTCTGATTCCAATATCCCCGGGTTCATCATTCAGGGTGGATATAGAGTCAGCAACAGCACAACTGATAATGAAACTTGCATATGAGTTGCGTCTTTTCACAATAATGAGAGGAATTTGAGCCCTGAGGGCAGAAAGTAAAAACAAAAGGGTTCAAATACACAAGTACGGACACTGTGGGTTGAAGTCAATATCTGAAATGTATTGTGTACTAGGCTCCAGCCCCCCCGACCCCGAGTGCGGGACTAAGGGGTAGATAATGGATGGATGGATGGATGGTATTGTGTACTACTGATCGGGGATTTTTATGACCAAGTATGAGAGCCAACCTGCCCGGCCCTGCAAAAATATTTGTTAACCAACAACCTGACCCAACCTGCAATGTTTCTGTAAGTTACTTATACATTTATAACTTCTTTTCTAACTTCTTTTCAACTTGTGGGTCAATTTAGAAAGTACAGTTATAACGAACTACCTATTAATTGTGGAGATGAAATAGATGTAAGACAAATGCAATAAAATTCGTATCATCTCGACATTTTAGCACAATAGACTAGAGCTGACTATAGGTTATGATCTCCCAGAGTATAATAAATACATAATCACCTTATAATATTGAAAC
This sequence comes from Brachyalestes nurse, assembly GCA_037974405.1. Classification (NCBI taxonomy): domain Eukaryota; kingdom Metazoa; phylum Chordata; class Actinopteri; order Characiformes; family Alestidae; genus Brachyalestes; species Brachyalestes nurse. The sequence goes on along the minus strand of JBBPCY010000028.1, from coordinate 6,441,982 downwards.
ATTGACATCAGTTTTATCTGCCAATACTGCCTTAATTCAGATTTCATTTTGCATCCTACAGTGTTAGATTTGTTGAGAAAGAGGGTGGAAAACACTGAAGACTGTCAACGAGAGAAAAATGGTAGCGGTGGCAGCCCGATCAGACTGATTCATTTGAAAAGATCTTATCTTAGCTTCCTATCTGACAGAAAGATACTTACCTGCAGGCTATGTGAGTGTGAGTAAGTGTGTGTGTGTGTGTGTGTGTGTGTGAGTGCGTGCATGCTTTAGTGTGGTAGAGGTGATGGATGCAGAAAGATGGCCGTGTGGACAGCATTTCATCCACCTCTGACCTCCTCTTTCTCTCTCTCTGTCCATCCCTCTTTCTGAACTGACACCCCCACATCCCCCAGCCCCCCAAACATTTGTTCAGTTCTGTCCTTTTCCCATTCTCTGGCTTCCAGTCTAAGCACTGTGAAGCTGTATAAGGTCTTTTTGTTCTGAAATGTTAACACATCTTATTAAAACATGGCCTCATCTCATGATAGAGGATAAAAACTGAATTACCAAAGTTTACAACTTTTTATTTTCCCCCAATCGTATTCAGACCACTGAGACATAGTTGTTGGAGCTAAGAGGCCAGTGTAGCAACAGTCAAGTCAACTGTGGTTTCTGATGCTTTAAACATACTGTTAGTTACAAAAGGATAAAATTCGGGCCGATAGATGACTCGTACTACACAGAAAAAACGGTACCTCTCAGGGTACAACCAATGTCAAGGATACGTCTCTAATAATTTTTGTTAGGGAACATAGTTCTACCACATTGTGTCTTGATTATTTTTAAAACGGATGTATTTTTAAACCCCCAGGCTTAATAGTTAACAGAAAGGGTACAAATATTCACCTGGAGAAGCACATTTAGTGTATCTTTAAAACTAATTTACGGTGAAGACAAAAAAAACGTCCCTGTCAGAACCCACATATGCGGATATATTTGAGATTACTTAATAACCCACTGTGATGATTTAGGCCTGGAGTTTGCACCAATGTTAATTGGTGGGGTATACACTATTAATTCTGCAAAACTAAAACACCTCAAATACCAAACATGTAGCTGATTCACTACAATTGGGTTAAGATAAAAACTGTACATTTGCTTTATCATTTAAATATGTGGTCAAGAGGTCCACTAAAGCAGACACACGAAAGTGGCCTCCTGGGTGAGATTCTGTCCAGGACAAAGTCCTATTGCCAGTGGGATGTGAGTTAAGGGTGAGATTCAATAGCTGATATGAGAAAGGAGATGGGCTGCATGCAATGTTCTGCCTTGCAAAGGTATGAAGCCCCCCCGGAGAGCCTTGGGGCATTCAAGAGATAAAGAGAGAGACAGAGAAACAGAAGGAAAAATAACAAGAATTCTGACACCTAGCCTTGTTTTTTTCCCTTAGGTGTTACCTCAGAAAGGCAGCAGAACCTGAGCCTGATCAGGACTGCCCTCTTTCACCCTCTCAGTCTGTCTGTCTCTCTTTTCCCGAGGCTGCTTGTCTCCTGGTTACGGGCCCGTTGTGGAAGATGTTATGAGGATTTATGGAAGTCTTTTGAGCGCAGTGGCAGCGGCACTCAAATCAGCCGTGCGGGAGGCATACAGTATGTGGAAAAAATGCTCGTATATTACAGAGGCCTCTTCACGGTATAATCGTCCTGATGGGAGGCCTCTAATTTTCAGAGGGCCCCCGCAAGCAAGCCTGGGCCAGAGGAAGAAACACCTGGCTCCAGAGAGCCTCACCCCACTCAGACAAGTCTCCTTCAGGCTGCTGGCAGGGAGAGCCGCACCCTTCAAATCATGACAGAGAGCAGAGGAAGAGAAGGTGGGAGAGAAATGATTCGGTCAGGCTGGCCTCCCAGGGCCCACCCATTCACATGTCATACCTGTGACTAGGGATGTACTTTTATATTGGAATCATACTGGAATCGATAATTGCTAAGAACATTTATTAGCATTATTTAGATTTGACCAAGATTTCAAACCAATATTCATTAATGCATGAAACAAGAGCAGCAATCCATGCCGACATAAATAGGAAATGATCATAATACAGCAAAACAACTCCTTATATGGAAGTTCCCCTGGTTTGTGTTGCGACATCATCCTGCGGTTTGTGAGACATCGTTCCCCTGGTTTGTGTTGAGACATCATTCGCATCTATTGTGAGGTGTCAGACATCATTCTGAGCTTTATTTGGTGTTCCTATATCACGTAGAACCAAAGTTATTGTATTTCAAAAACATGTTATAATAATAATAATAATCACTACTGGGGTTTTAATAATAGCGACACACAAACGCTCATAAAGAACACATTTTTTTTAATTTTAGGTCTAGAAAAAAAAACATAAAAAAACACAATCTTTGAACCCGGGAGAACTTACAGGATTGACTTGTGGGTGGGGAAAACCTGCAGAAGGAGGGGCTCCGGAGAGCGGCCAGGCAGCGACGCGGCGAGAGAAAGAGCAGCAAACAACGAGAGAGCAGGAGAACAAACACCGGTTCTAGACTGTTTTACACTGTTTATATTTACTGAAATCCGATTAACGCATTTATTATATGGTAGAACATTTAGACCAGCAGTGCTCAGACTTTTTACTCCCTTTTGTGTACATTAAGTGCCATAAATGATCTATGTATCGGCATCAATAGATACGTACAATAAAAATTAATAAATAAATATAAATTAATTAATTAATTAATTCTCACACTGGGCCATTCCCACAGTTCCCCATCTGTGATAGAGGACGTTTTCCGTAACCACTCATGGAACAGCAGATATGGCATCCAGTAAGATCAATTAGGGTCCATCACTGTGCCGGTGCAGTGAAATCTCATCTTACCTTCATTTTCATAGCAGCATATTTATTAATTTTTTTTCTGTTTGGTAAGACTAAAATAATATATAAAATTAGAAATGTATATACACAATAATGTACCAAAAATGGGACAAGAGTAGACAAAAATGGACAATGGATATCCAAAACTTGGCCATGATGTAGTGATTACCCTCATAGCATCAGGTTTATCTGAGGCAACAAGGTAATTTACGCTATAATTACAATTATTCTGTCCTCCTTTTGCCGAGTCATAATAAATAAATAATAATAATAATAATAGTACATTTTATTTATAGAGTGCTTTTAAATGTACTCAAAAGTCATCACAGCATTATCAATGCTCTTTACAATGTCTTTGTCGAATCACCTTGAATTCACTATGTCAAATTATGAACGAGATGTCAAATTAATTCATTTTGTAATCTTAATGTAATTTTTGTTCTTAACTTTTTGTATTTATATTGTTCACTGCTGTACAGGTTTCACCAGACTCAATGTCATGAGGAAGTCAAGTTACTCACTTCTTTACATGAAGAAGTCAGTGTAATATATTTTGTGCAGTGTACTAGGTCCCCTTTAGCTCTGAGTTAATTGATGAATGTAGGCTGGATGCCTGAGCCACTCACCCGGATGCCCACGTTGATGTTATGGGCGTCGATCTGCGCTCGCAGGTCTTTGCTGACCCGTTTCTGGCCCAGGAACTTTTTGAGGAACTTGGTGCTGTACTTCACATTGTCCCCACACACTCCCCACTGCCAGGCCTCGCGCTGCTCCAGACCCGGGGAGTCGTCGCATGTGCAGCGCTCCATGCGTCCAGAGCTGCAGGCTTTGGCCAGGGCATGCGAGAGCGCCGCCGAAGACACTGCCAGCAGGAAGGCGGTCTCCTTAAAGGCTGGAGAGAAGGAAAACAGGACATCTCCTTTATATTATTAGCATCTTGATATAACATGTTCTTTTTTTCTAAATCTTCACTGCACTCAAAAAAAAATACCTGGCAACCATAAAATGTTGACAGTACTGAACTTCAAGCAAACAATAAATCGTGTCAAACCATTATTTTAGATTCAATAAAATCCAAATTTCAAGGCAGTCTGGTTTACTTTCTTTTTTAAGTGAAAATAATTATTTTTATTTACACAGATTCTGCCAAAGCCATACAAAGTCATGGTAAAAAAAAAAACTCTGATTCTGATTTTAAGAATTTAATGTTGCCAGCATATCTGGATAATATTCTGTAAAAATATTCTGTTTTTATAGCAACAGGATTTTTTTAGCAAGAGTTTTTTTTATATAGCAACAAGAGTTTATCCTGCTTAAATCCTGAAACAAGCTATAAAACAGTTTAGTTTAGGGTACTTTCCTGTACAGACGACCAACTCAAACTAAAACTCAACTGTATTGCCAGGCAAGATATTTCAGGTGATTAAACTGTAAGGCCTGGCTTCCCAGACGAAGATTAAGCCTAATCTTGAACTAAAATCCAGTGTTAATAGTGAATCATCATTCAACATTCTTTTTAATCCACCGCTAGGCTTAAACCATGTCTGGTGCATTGTTGCAATTTTTTCTGTTTTTTTTAAGTCCATTGTGATTTATATACACTTAATATTTAGTACAATGCATGCAAAAACCACATTTCCTTGAAAAAATGTTTTAGAGAACTGTATTTTTTAAATGTAACCTGATAATGCAGTGAGAACTATCATAAAGGATAAAAAAAAACAGTTTCTAGGTAGATTCTAGGTAGAAACGTTTCCATACTGTTATAAGCCTTAAAGGTTGATGAAGCAGAACTAAACAAAGTCTAGGAACCTAAAAGAGCACCCGAGTGCAAAACTCATGAAGCAAACTTCCGACACTAAATATATATTGTGCCAAACTGACTGGGGTTGAAACAAGAAGAAAAAGATGTAAATGATTTTTTTTCAGTGAACCATTCCTTTAAGGTTACTCATTATTTTTTAAGGGCAGGACTGGCTGTGGGACATGCTAGCACCAAAGTGAGTAATGCCCTAGATTACAGTGATACTATAAAATCTAATATATATATATGAACAAGAGTACTGAGACCATACGCCAGTGACACTGCTTGTTTGCCGAATGTTATACCTGATTCCACCTGTCCTCTGTATGTCCTTTTTGTTTGTTTGTTGACTGTTTTCTACTTATTGTAAAATGTAAAGTGTCCTTGAGCTCTGGAAAGGCGCTATATAAAAAAAAATATTATTATTATTATTATTACTGCATTCAAATCCACAGACTTTGGGCCACTCTTCTTGGAAGGCTTATAACAAGAGTTTGGAGTTTCTGTGGGAATTTCTGCCCATTCATTCTGTAGAGCATTTATGAGGTCAGGGCTGGATATTAGTCGAGAAGGCCTGACTCACAATCTCTGTTCCAGTTCATCCCAAAGGTCTATCCACCTACCTATCTATCTACCTATCTATCTATCTATCTGTCTATCTACATATCTATCTATCTATCTATCTATCTATCTATCTATACCTATATCGATCTATATGTAAGTATATATGCACACACATATATATATATATATATATATAGAGAGAGAGAGAGAGAGAGAGTGAGAGATTTCAGTAGTTTGGGATCATTTGAGTTTTAGCCACAGCGAGCTTGTTCCCTATGCGACCTTTTAACTCTGTTGTTTTTTGTTACCCCCGGAACCCCGTTGTTAGGGTGTATTTAGATCCAATTAATTGCTGTTTTGACTACAAAAGTTTTTTTGCTTCTTTTTTTTTGGAGATGAAAGCCTCGGCTCGCACCGCCCTCTTCCTCTCATAACCGGCCGCGCGCCCACCATTTCAGCTAAAAATAGATCAGAGGCCTTGCTGGGCCTTTTTTCTGCACATGCTAAAATTTTAAACCCGCCTTCTGCACTGCGACTGGCTATTTCAGAAAATTCCTTCATTTTGATTGGCTTACACCTTCCACCCCTCTTGCACTGATTGGAATGAATCTGTTATAGAAGATTGAAAAAAATATATGCTATAAAATAAGATTTTCAATGTTTAATGGTATTATCCATAAAAATTGACCTTTTAAAATAACAAGTTCTAATAAAAAGTAGCAATAAGGATAAAAACTGGTATTTTAGACTGACAAGAGTTCACTAGTTGTATAGATAAAAGAATAGGAGAGCGATAAATGTATTTCATTTTTTTCTTTAATTTGTGAATTTAATTTAGACTTTATTTACTTTATTTAAAACATGTACTTATGATGTATTTCACTTTTTATTCATGTTTTAATTGATAACTTTTGTACCGTCTGTAAAAAGGTTTGGTATTTGTTTTAGTAGTTTATATATTTTAGTGTTTAGTATTTTTTTGTAATATAACCCATTGTTGTGGAATTTTTCGCTTGAATGTACGTATATTATTCTTTATGGCCTGTAGAAAAGTTATAAATCATTTCATTATGTGCAATACCATTTTATTATTATGTGCAATGGTCTTAACATGTGAAATATCACTACTTATGTCAGTATTACTGATCTATTACTGATTGCTATGTGCAATAACAGACTCCTAACCCCCATTTGAGTAATTCACTTAACTGTAAGTTACTTATCTATAGTATTTATACTCTGGCATTCTTCCCACAGTACAAAGACATGTGTATCTACTATGACTGTGGAAATATTATGTGCAGTTCCCTTATTGGCTTCTAAATCCTTATCATTATATGCAATATCTTTCCATTATGTGTCTCATCATGTGAAATATCACTACTTATCTCAATATTACCGATCTACTAATGATCTCTATTATGTACAATAACAGACATGTTATAGAGAATAATGTCTAACCGCCATTTGTGTTACTAGTAAATCACTTAACACTTTACATTAATTTCATGTTCAATATCATGTGCAGTTTTCTTATTGGCTGCTAAATCATTATCATTATGTGCAATTACTTATTATGTGCAATAATAAGTAGTGAAATATCGCTACTAATGTCTGTTTTGACTGATCTCCCTTACATGCAATACTATACTCCACTATTTAAGCTATTATTAATCAGCTTAACTGTAAATTACTTATCTATTGTATTTAAACACCAGTTGTTGTGTATATAGGATAGTGTATTTCATACGCCAGAGTTTTATTTATTTAGACTTTAGATTTTATATTGCTCTTGTTATTTTGTCTCATGACAATATGCAGTTTCCTCTGGGATTGATAATATTTTCTTACTGTGTAATAACAGACTCCTAACCACTATTTGTGTGTTATTTAGTACTGGGACCTCAGCATTGGTGTTTATATCAGTGTCTTTCATACAGTGTGCGCTCTGCAGATTTTATTGGATTAACGTTCTCGTCTTTGTGTCTCTGTGTGTCTGTGCAGTCAGAACATGAGTCGTTTCAGTAAAGGATCAGTAAAGTTTTCTGGTTCTGATTCTGGTTCTTCTTGAAGGGTTCCCCCTCACCTCTCTTCAGCAGGCTGCCCCTCCCGTCCAGGCTGCAGTTCCAGCGCTCGTTTCGGAACTGGTAGCGGCACTCGAGCAGGCTGAGGCGGACGGACTCACGCAGAGTCTCAGGCAGGCCGGGCTCGCGGCGGCACACGCGCTTCTGCCTGCGTGTGAGGCTCATCTGCTCGCACTGCTTCACATGTGCTTTGCCACTGGGGGCGTCCAGGGGGTGCGGGCTGGGCAAGAAGAGCAGGGGCTCACGACCTGTGAGCCTGGAGAAACAAAGATGAAAAAATGATTGATTTAAAACACATTCCCGACCCCAGGAATGAACACACCCTCCACTGGACCACGTGTCTCCTGAGCATACCTGAGCAAAGGTCTGAGAAGTGAGTATATTCTTATTTATAGCCTGTAGAATGTTTTCAGTCATTTCATTATGTGCAATATCTTATTATGTGCCATCGTCTTACCATGTGAAATATGATCAACTGATCATATCCATATTACTGATCTCTATTATGTACAATGACATATTTCCTTATGACATATATTCCTTATGTTTATTGTTTTTTTTTTAATTGTAATCATGATTTTTCTTTTTATTAAATTGTTTTTTTTTTATTTATCTTTCTTTGGATCAAAATGTATTTATCTTTCTGTGAATCGCAATAAATAAACAGGAAAAAAAATAGAATCTGGATAAATTTGGATTAAAATAAATAAAAAAAAGACAAAAAAGAAAGACTAATGAATGTAAAAACAAGCCCTCAAATAAGTGTATTGTATATTATTTGCATTTCATGATATTATTTTATTACTTTTTTCAACTGATTATTTTAAAGCAAACCCTTTTTTTATGCTGAATGAAAGAAAATTGAATGAAAATTACACGTGGCACTAAGAGAAGTCCACCCAAGGGACAACTCTATAAAAATGACATCACTACAGACCAATCAGAATGAGTTCTGTGGTTTTGAATGACGGATGGATTAATAATGAGAAATGTTCAGCTCACTGGTGTCGTGAAAATGGTCAAGATGAAAGGAAATACACAAACACACTCACACATGCTGCACACACGCACACACACACACATAGTATATATATATATATATATGTCTAAGTACAGGTATTTATACATATATGTATAAATGTATATATACACATACATATATATGTGTATATTTTGTGTGTAAAAAGAAAATCAGTCTCTCTTTAGTTTTAGCTACAGGCAAGAAAGGTTCCCACAAGGTTCTAACACAAAAGGAACTACTGATTAAGATTAGCAAGTGCACTGCAGAGACATGCTGTCTGTGTTAGAACCTTTATTTTTTAAATTCCCAAGTAAAATCGTCACTTGTCTGTTCAGTGAAGTCAGTGAAGAAAAAGGAATAAATAGAAATAAAAGCTAATTTAAATAAACTTTACGTAAAAACTCAGACCCAGAAGCCCTTCAGAACTGAGCTCTTTTAAAGCACAGGAGTTTGTTCGCCTCTGTTCTTCTCTTTATGGATCCTTTCGGTCCAAAATAAAGTGCTAAAAATTCTAAGTGAGCGGTGCTGGCAAAAGTAAAGCAGTAAAAGAGCAGCCAGCGGAAAAGAATAACATTTAAACCAAGAAGGGTAAACAATCTTTCTAAAATTAAAATAAACTGTGAAATTAACCTAAAATTATGATAGTGTGTAAATTCAGTTAAATTTACACACTATCATCCATCTATCTATATATGTATGTATGTATCTGTCTGTCTATCTGTCTGTCTGTCTGTCTATCTATCCATCTATCTATCTATCTATGTATCATCCATCTATCTATCTATCTATCTGTATCTCTCTGTCTGTCTATCTGTCTCTCTATCTATCTATCTATCTATCCATCTATCTATCTATATATGCATGTATGTATGTATCTGTCTATATATATGTATGTATGTACGTATCTATGTATGTATGTATGTATCTGTCTGTCTTTCTGTCTGTCTGTCTGTCTATCTATCTATCTCTCTCTCTCTCTGTCTGTCTGTCTGTCTCTCTGTCTGTCTATCTATCCATCTATCTGTCTATGTGATTTATTAGTGAGTTGTGCAGCGTTCAGGTTAACTTTAAAAGTTAAAGCGGCACCTCATTTTTCCTCTCTCCTGCTCTTGGTGAATTATTTGCATGCACATGGTTTTGCTCACGTGTTTTGAATGCAGCTTAAATTTGACTAGCAGCATCTGAACAGAGATTCCCGGAATGAAACAAAGACAGCAAAGTAAAAGTTCCTTAGAGACAGGGACAATATAATAATAATAATAATAATAATAATAATAATAATAATAATAATAATAATAATAATAAAAATAATAATAATACATTTTATTCATAGTGCCTTTTGCATCACAAGACCTCAAAAGGCTAATGAGAATAAAGTGACCAGTTAGACCTCACAAACCCATCAGCTCCTACTCTTCCAACACTTCTATACATTTCTGTAAATCTAGTTTGGCAGCTGAACTGTAAGAGATTCAGCTGTGTGAACCTAAAGTGTGGTGTGTATGAAGACTATGTCTCAAAAGTTGTGTTTTTGTGTAAATAAACCCAAAAAACGTCCCTATGGCTGACCCTCTGAGCCCTTAGCCATGACCCCATCAGAGAGGGCTGTTTGGTTTCCTCTTATTGGAAGAAAATGAGCTTCATGCACTTCACGTGTTCACACATAAAGAAAGAAGCAGGACAAACAGCACCTACATGTCACCATTTCAACTCCCACATAGCATATCTCATAATAAATAAGCATTATAATAAAATATCTGATATACTTCACAAACACATAAGGATTTCCCTCGCCTGCCCTTTCGGACCCACATTCCTGAGTGGTCGTGCTTCTAAAAATATCGAGTACCATATCAATATTTTAGAGACGTAGGGAAACGCTAAAGCACACATTAATCTGGGCAGTGATGTTCTGTGAAGGCAAGCCAGAGTAGGAGCTTAATGATGAGGTAGCGCTGCCAACAACCAGACGAGGGAACATCTGGGAAGAGCCTGCTACACTGCACTCTCTTTCAAATCACAAAATAAAAAACAGCGCTTTGGGCATAAATACATAAACTCCAGACAGCTAAGCTCGTCCCAACGATAGGTGCGGTAACCACAGGACACCTCTGTGTGGAGAAAAGCCACTTAAAACTCAACAAAAGATCAAAACAGCAGACTGGTGATGTAAGCATCGCACCCAGATTAATGAAACCCTGGCAGGATTGGAAACATGCCGTCAAAACCTAGGGAGACCCGTGCGTAATTACGCACAGAGCGCGTAACGATATCCAGACCCAGACCCCCAGAACGGACGAAACAGCAGCCAGAGCGACCGATAAAGCCCCCCCCCCCGCCTCCCCAGACCCTTGACCCCTCTACTGACCCGAAGTAGGCGGCTGCGTGCGGGAGCAGCGCGCAAAGGGCGAGGGCGAGCGGCAGCAGGCGGCAGGCGGTCCTCGGCAGCCCGGTGCGCATGGCGACGGCTCGGCGCTGCTCTTCATCGCGCTGCGTGCGTGTGTGTTGGTGTGTAAGTGTGTGTAGGTGTGTGCGCGCGGGCGAAACAGCGCGCGTGGTATTAAAAAAGGGGCGTGGTGCGCGAGGAATGGGGAGGGGCCTTTGGGGGGGGTGTCCAAAATACCCCATAGCACAATTCAGATCTGTGTGTGTGTGTGTATATGTGTGTGTGTATAT